>BQNB010003059.1:0-118297 GCA_026074375.1 Tanacetum coccineum
GCTTGTTTATGTTTATTAGTTTATACTTGTTTATGTGCTTTAATATGTGACCTATCATTCAACTGGATCTAGTGATACGGACTAAGTAATCTAGATGCGGGATAACTCTCCATATAGTAATTTATACATCTAGACCAATAGGATCATGAATAACAACATATCTTTGTCTTTAAATTATGAGCTTAGTTGGACCGGTAGGTGACCCTTGGGATCAACGAGTACGTTCTTAATTAATTGGTAAAGATTGGGTTAGTGGGCTACTAGTGTATAAATTGCCATTAAGCAGTAAGTAGGTAAAGTCTCTATGAGCTAGGGTTTAACAAGATCACCATTGCTTTAATCCCTAAGATAGATTATAATCAGCAAATAAGGATGCTTTATGTGAATGGTTTAATTGTGACAGAATTAATGTGTCTAGGTCTTAGGAAGAAGTCTCGCCTAAGCCTAAGAATGATATAACACCTCGAGATTAGTAATCATTGCAATGAATAAACAAACCAACTTCTAATCGGATTAATAATGGCTTATACAGTTTTCTATTATAAGGCTTGACTGCTCTTTTATCTTTTGTTAATTTGCTTGCGTGGGTTAGAGTGTCTTAAATTGATTGTAGTCACCACCAAACCCGTGCCAGTCTCTTAGATTGAAAACCCTCCCTTTTAACCTGTTAGAATTAGGATTAAAACTAACATAGAATTAGTATAGGTTTGAATTAGATTAGAATTAAATTAGATTAGTAAACCAAAGAATTAATAAATTAAAAGATTTAACCTCGCTTCAAGTGTTCAACACCTTACTTACCACGAATCTACCACCGATCGGGTACACTGCCCGTTAAAGTGTTGTTTTTGGTTAAGTTGGCAAAATACAAATTTAAAACTTGAATCATAAAAATATACACCACACAACGACACATCAAGTTTTTGGCGCCATTGCCGGGGAGTGAAGTTGTTTAGTTCTTGTTTTTATTAGTATTTTAGTTTAGTTTAGAGTAGTTTAGATTAATTTGCATATTTGTATGTTTATTTTGTGTATTTTCTTTCTGCATTGTATATTATGCATATTGTGTGTTTCTACATTATTACAGTTCATTGTAATTTTTCTGAGTCGAATACCCAATAGGCATATTCAATTTATTAGATACGGCGTATAAATTTTTTCTAAACCAATACAGCGTATTCGACTCTAAACATCCATACGGCGTATTCAGTTCCCTGAATACGGCGTATTAAGCTATTTGTCAGTTTTCTTTTCTAGCGAATTTATTACAGATTAAAATGGATTACTATAGAGGAGTATATCAGGCTTGAGGAAGAAAAAGCTCGTAGGCGTGGTAAGGTGTATAACTGAGAAACTACTACGTATGGTAAGATCTGGGATAATGAACAAGTTCATGACCTCGGATCTGTTGAAATTAAATTCCCAGCTATAGTCTTTAACGACACATTAACATCTGAAACAACACTCTCGTGTGAGCCTACGGTGAGTTCTCTTAACAACGATGAAATCGATTTTAGAATACCGTTTGACGAATCCGACGATGAAGATTGCACGGTAATTTTCAACAAAAATTCATTTTCTTACAAAATAATTTCTGTTAACGATATAAAAACAGATTCGGAAAATGATAATGATAAAGTCAATATGTCTTTGCTTTCATCACCCGATCCTACAGTCAGTTATTTAGATGATTTAGACTTTTTTAACGATTTTGAGAATGAATTTCTAGCCATTGTTTGCAATGATGCTCTAACGTCTAAATCAGATTTCTTAACTGAACCTACTATAAGTATTCAACATATCGATGAATTTAATTTGAAAGATGAAACATCATTGTCCGGATGTGATGAAGAGGAACAAAACGTTTTATACTTTAATGATGTATTTCCTTTTAACGTAATTTGTCCTGATAATTCAAAATCAGATAAGGACAATGATGATGATAAAATCGACATAAAACAGTCTTTGGGGAGTAATGTAATAAATACGGATGTTAGTGCCTATGCACAAGGGTCAAATAAGCTTTTGGAAACAAGTCATGATACATTTAATAAATTTTTCAAAACTGAATTTTTTATCATGGAATTAAATCTTAATATCATGACTTGTAATTATATTATCAAAGGGATGCTAATAAATCTTTTTAACAATTTGTATGTGCCATTTGGCATCCCGTTCGACCCTAAATTGTTTTATAAGGATGGGAATAAATTGGGGCAAGTCTAACTTAAAACTTTTTTGTAAACAAAAGTGCTTGCCGGGAGACAGCCCGGAATGTATTTTTCAATTTTATCGAGTCTGTCTTTCCATACTGTCTATACGACGTATCCAAACCCCATGGATACGGCGTATTGACCTTCTGGACGTTATCCAGTCTTTATTTTCAGCACAGTCTATACTGCGTATTCGTTAAACGAATACAGCGTATTCGACACAGGTATCAATACAGCGTATCCTGAGGAATGGATACGGCGTATCGACTTCCTGTATAGTTTTAGGTATTTATTTCAAGTCTAACCAAACAAATACACTGAGATAGAATTGCATTTGTTTTCTGAGAATTTTATGCAAGACCTCGTGAAGGGAAATCGACGAATGCTGGTGGAGAATTTACAAATCTAGAAATCTTAAAGTGTTAGAGTCTTGAAAACTCAAGACGGTTGTTCGACATAAATTCTTGCTCAATAAATCTACATGGAAAATCACTACCGAGCAAATATCAGAGGATTTTCTCATTCTAATTCTTTTTAATTCTCATTTTTAATGTTTTATTTATACAACGAGGACGTTGTATAATCAAGTGGGGGGATGGGAATTAGAATGATACTTGTCCTATTTTTTACACTAAACTGCTTAAATTATGCTCAAATTTAAAAAAAATTCAAGCATACTTTTGTGAAATTACTTGATACATAACCTGCACACAATAACACTTATTAGATATTATAAGGATTTAACCAATCGGTTTCCAAATGTTTACCTAAATTCCATAAAATATAAGTGTGCTGGTGATGTAGTAGACTTTAGAACTTGGCTTGGTATATCTATTCGAGATCACAGTGATGAGTACTATGGATTTAGATGGACTAACTTGTTTAAATTGGTAAATTTTAGTATTACTGATACGACCCTTGCGGATAGTATCAGGATAGTAGCACCACTTCAAGCGTGTGCGGGCTCCTTAAGAAGAGAGAAAGAAGATTTAGAGATTTGTTGGCATAAACATATATTTCATTAATGAAAATCATTCGGTATATATAGCCGAATAACCCTATCTTGTAAGACAAGATAACATAAATCTTTTCCTAATCTCTAACATGTAATTTAATGATTTTCATAATACGGATCAACTCATATTTAATTTCTCTCAGAATTACATTAATTACATATATCCTTAATAATTGTGAGTAGTATTCGATTCTGCCTATATATCTTTAACATAAATAATGCTTATGAGTCAGTTATCCGCTGTAAACCGTAGGGTCGTATCATTCTGTACAATCGTGTTTCACAATTATATGCGTTTCCGTTCATGGTGATGTCTAAAATAGTGATTGCTTAGTATTCGCCAGGTGCTACATGTATCTTCTTTCATATTGCTAGCCCTATCCATGTGTTTTTTTGCTGTATTTGTTGCATGATGTCATTATAGACGTCGCTATAAAGAGCATAAAGTAGAACTGTTAGTGGTTGGATACGAGAGTATGTGAAAGATTCCCCTTTGTTATTTTCATTTTACTCCAATCACCTATTAAAACCTATTTCCTCTCTCACCTGTCTTGGGCGCGTCAATGTTTTGCTTAACAGCCACACCACTTTAACCACTTTTGCTTCATCTTGTTTACCATCCACTAACACCTTCATTTCTACCTCACTACTTGATTGTGCTTATAACTTGATCTCGTGCATCATTATCATAGATACTTTCTATATCAATCGATTGCTACACCCAAATTAAGCACTTTTACTTTGCCTGAAGATTCTAAATCGCTTGTTGGTATCACTGGACCTGAAGATTCTGAATCATCACCATCATTAACCACCTTGTTAGCTTCCAATCCAGCCAACGTACCCGCCACCAGAGCTGCTTGGTCATCGAAACGAGCCTCGATAATTCGTGCCAACGAAAACACGTCACCAAGGGTAGTAGGTTTTGATACTAACAACTCCCGTTGCAAGTGCAGTTTAAGCCCAAAATATAATAGGAGAAGAGCAAAGAGTCCGGTATATCCGTAGCTCGATTCATCAGCTTTTTAAATTCCCGTTGATAATTTTTCATCATCCCCAATTGCAACAATTTCAATAACGCCTCATTCGGATCTTCATATTCTGACGGTCCAAAACAATTCCTCATGCTTCTTCAAACCTGGCCTAAGTAGTGATCAAACCATTCCTCGTCATCCATTGAAACCATTCCGCAGCCGCACCCTCTAAATTAAAACCCATGATCTTTAGCCACTGATCAACAGGGGTGTTTAGTAGCGAAAAGTACTCTGTGATGGCAAAAATCTAACTCTTTGGATAGACTCCTGAAAACTACAGAACATTCATGAGTGCAATATTTTTAATTTTTTTTTCGGTCGATGAACAATACCGTGAATAGTACCCTATGAACAGTACCGTGAATAGTACCCAATGAACAATAATTTTTTTTAACGAGGACTCTCAATGAAAGCACCAATTGATACGACCCTTGCGGATAGTATTGGGATAGTAGCTCCACTTCAAGCGTGTGCGGGCTCCTTAAGAAGAGAGAAAGAAGATTTAGAGATTTATTGGCATACACATATATTTCATTAATGAAAATCATTCGATATATATAGCCGAATAACCCTATCTTGTAAGACAAGATAAACACAAATCTTTTCCTAATCAAACATGTAATTAATGACTTTCCTAATACGACTCAACACATATCCTAAACATAAATAACTATGATAGTTGTCCAAACCGTGGGCGTATCAATTACACCCAAAAAACCTTTACATGTTATTTTATTAACTAACTACACTGGTTAGTTAACCCCCGTATAAACCCTTTGTTTACTTTCATCTTAAGAGTAAGATACCACTAGAACAACCCGTAGAGCCAATCCTTTAGGAATTACACCAACTATCTGTTTCGTTACACATTTACACCTTAGCCTACCCTGTTAGATTATGTCCATTTATCAGTTGCTAGATGCTTAAAGTGTAAAGTATGTATTTCTTGAGTCTTGTGTCAATTTTGGTACGGTTGAAAGAAATTTGCACATCGTAAATGGGAATGTATAAAGTAGTCAAAACTCATGTATTTTTACTATGATCGTAATTAATGGTACGTCCGAAGAATGAAGAATTATCGAAAGAATTATCCAGAGTTATTATGACCGTGAAGATGATGAAATTACACCGAGTTTCATAGTATAGTGTTAGCAAAAAAATCGAAAAAATTAGAAAAAATCGCAACAAAAAAGAGAAGGAAAGTTTGAAGATAATCGTTTCGCAACTACCGAAGGAATTACACGAAGGATCGATTATTCGTTGATACAAATCGACGATGTAGAGTAGTGTATAAAGTGGAAGATATCGCCACTTGTCTTGTAAAGTATGTAAAGTATGGGATGATTGGAAAGTTAACCGTTACGGGAACGCCAACTTAGGTTGTTGTTTTTGATCTATGATCAATACGTTTGTAAATAGTTGTGTCTTTATCATGGTAACAGTCAGAAAAAAGTGTCTAGCAACTTGTATTTTAGACTTAATCTATTTGTTTCGTAATTTTTATTTAACAACAATTTACTTTTCTTTCCTAATGACTAGCCGCTGGTTTTACGCGAATGAGGATTTGTACGAGCGTGCATGTCTATTCTGTCGTTACGGCCATGTATGCATGTCTCAGCTGCCTCGTTGGTTTACGACTTTTGGTGAAAGTTAGAAGGTCCCTACCCTATATCATTCTTCATCCTAACCGTTGGTTAAATTCGAATGAGGAATGTTAATAAACATACATGTCTATTTCGTCGTTACGGCCATGTATGTGTGCTTCAGCTGCCTTGTTGGAGTGGTACATCTGGTGAAAGAATGAAGAATGATCAACCCTAAGACTTATCATATAAACCTATATTTACCTTTATAAACTTGTTACTCCTTAGCTTTAGCGATGGAGATGTGTATCCTTACCAAGCTTATGATAGAATACTCGGCACGACTGAGCAATTGACTGAATTAGTTACATGTTACCACATAGATTAGTTAAGTGATTTGAGTGTTTTCATCTCTTTTCGTTAGGTTGTTTGTTGGTACTTAAAAGATCAAATAAATGCTTTAATGGAAAATATCCTTAGTGATATATTTTTATAAACTTCTAAAGGCTACTTGAGGACAAGTAGGATTCAGGTGGGGGAATATTTTAATGACATCAAATAACGTCCATTTTATAGCATCATTTATCCCATGTAATTAACCCATTTTGTATAATTATTGCAAAGAATTGTTACTTAATCATTTGTATTTGAGAATTGCAGTAATTACGGAGTACTTGGTGAAGATTAGCAAGAGGCGCGCATTCTGGAGCTTAAACGAAGATATTTTGAAGATTACTATTCTGACAACCAATACGTCATATCCATCAAGGAAGATATGGCGTATCCGTGCCTGCACTCACCAAAGACCACAAAGGAAGCTTGATCAATACGTCGTATCTAGTGAAGACCAATACGCTGTATTGGAGATAAAGTATGTGAATATTCTAGAAGATATCAAACGTGGTCCCTACTCCAAGAAACCCCAATACGCCATATCCAATACATTGGATACGCAAGTACTGTCCAACCCTGACATAACAGACCCTATAAGAAGACAAAACTACAAAAACGAGTTTATTATAGTATTCGTAAATCATATTCTCAATACCTAAACCACAAAAGTCAATTTTCAGAGGAGAAAAAGAGCAGAGGAGGTCTTGCAACGCATTCCAATCCATAGGAGACAATGTGCAATTTCTTATACTTTTGTAATCGTTCAGTTTTTGGGATCATTCGTTAACTCGGTTAGTTTACTTGGCTAAGCCGTTACTTCTTGTATTAATTTATTATGTTTGAAGGCTAATACCTTTAGTATAATCCATTATTATGAAGAACTAATGTATTTAGATTTGTTATATCTTAATTTCTTGAACTAATGTTGTACGCTTGTTTAATGTTTTACATCAATATACTTGTATTACGTGCTCTTTCGTGTATGCGACCTATCATTCAGCATAGGCTCTGATGTGAATAGCCGAGAAACAAGTATAATCTAGATACCGAGACATAGCTCTACCATATATAAATTATTCAACATCAAGATTCACTAAGGATAGCACAAATAATATCTTCTAAACCCTGCTAAGGATACGTTCTGCTTAACTAGTTAATCAATATTGCTTTTGGTTTATTAACATGTGACAGTAGTAGTGAAAATCTTAGACTACGTCAACAAATAATGTTCTGATTCCATTAGATAGTTAGACAAGTGGACTACTAGTGTATAAATCACCGATGACAGTAGTAAGATGGATAAAGTACTCTAATGAGCTAGGGATTAACCAAGACATCACCCATTGCTTTAATCCCTAAATCGAGATTTTAATCAGCAATAAGGATGCTTTATTCTGAAGTGCTTTAATTGGTAGACAGAAATAATGTGTCTAGGTCTTAGGATGAAGTCCCGCCTAAGTCTAAGAATGACATGACTCATGGAGATAAGTAATCATTGCACTGAATAAACAAACCAATTTCTAATCTGATTAATGATGGCTAATATAGTTTTCTATATATAAGGCTTGACCGCTCCTTTTTAACTTCTGTTAATTGCTATGTGGGTTAAAGAGTGTTCATGATTAAATGTATCACCATCAAACCTGTGCTAGTCTCACAGCTGAAACACCCCCTATTTACCTGTTACATGAAATAACGGATTAGAACTAACAAAGGATTTGCATAGGTTTGACTTAGATTGCGATAAACTAAAATATAAATAAATTAAGAGAGTTAACCTCAGCTTCAGGGTTCGACACCCTATCATACCACCAAAATCTAACCATCGGACGGGTACACTGTCCTGTTACAGTGACGATTAGTTTATTTTTTAAGTCCGCAAAATATAATTATAAACTTGAATCATAAAAATATACACCACACAACGACACATCAACACGTAGAATTCTATCACAATTAAATGCATCTGCATAAAGCATCCTACTTGTTGATTAAAATCTTTCTTAGGAGATTAATAATTGTGATCTTATTAAACCCTAGCTCATGGAGACTTTACCCACTTACTGCTTTATGACAATTTATATTCTAAGAGAGGTCCACACATCTCCACAGCCTTTACCAAAAGAATGACAGTACGGTTAATATATGTTAATACCAGTCACCTGCTAGTCAACATGTTCACGATAAAACCCAATGGTAAGATAAGGTAATATTTGTGATCTATATTTCTAGATATATAAATCGCTATATGGAGAGCCATCCCGGCATCTAGCTAACTTGTCGGATTACAAATATCCAGTTGAATATAAGTCAGCAATACAAAGAGTAAGTAAACAATATCATTGAAAAACATAATCTTAACATCAACGATAATTAAAATAGTCGATATAAACAAACCAAACATTTAAAATCTTCACTCAAAACATGGAGCTAATACACTAATACTAATTAGTCCACTTAGACCATTGTAAGCAATACAAGAATAATCAATCAACCAAGGTAAACTAACCGAGTTAAACGAATGATACCAAAAATCGAACGATTACTAGAGTATAGGAGATTACAAGGTTGTTTCCTATGGAATTAGTATATTTTCTTGGCCTTTTCTACTCTTATTGTCTTCTGAAAATCGACATTTGTGGTTAGGGTTCAAAAATTGATCAATCACACCTAAAACTCGTTTTTTTTAGTTTCTATTTAATGTTTTGGCATTTGGGTCGATACGGCGTATCGGTAGATAGTCAATACGTAGTATTGGAAGTTTTACTTGTAGTAGGGACCCACGTTCGAATCTTCTAGAATATCAATTACTATAGACTTTGGGATACGGTGATGATCGCTTCTGGATAACGGCGTAATAGGTCTTTTGTGTTTCTTGTTGAAGTGGCAGGCACAAATACGCCTGAATCTTCATGATGATACGAACGTATAGAATGTTAGAACAATCATTTCATTAAATCTCTCCTTCGTTTAAGCTCCAGAATGCGTGCCTTTTAGCTAATCTTCACAAAGTACTCCATAATTACTGCAAATCTCAAATATAAACGATTATCTAAATCTTGCAATAATTGTATAAAATGGGTAAGAAACATATGATAAATGATGCCTATAAAATGTTACGTTATTTTGATGAACAGTCAAATATCCCCCCACTTGAATCCTACTTGTCGTCAAGTAGCCTTTAGAAATTTATGAAAATGTATCCTTAAGGATTTTTTTCGTTAAGCATTTATTCATTTAATTACCAGTACACAACCAAACACCCCACAAAATAGGAAGAATGAATCACTCCAAATCACTTTAACTAAATCTATGTTGGTAACATGTAACTAATTCGCTTAATGTGCTCGTGATCATACGAGCATTCAATCATAGGCTGGCAAGGATACACACTCCACCACTAAAGTTATGGAATAAAAGTTTAATAAAGACATTAGGTTTAAAAGGCTTTACAGGTTTGATCACTCTTTCTAATCCCTATCGATACCAATATTCCAGAAAAGGTGACAAAGACTATACATACACACCCATAACGATAGGATAGACACATATGACTGCATTAAAACCTTAACTCGAATAAGCTAAAGAATAAGACTAGTGGCGATATCTACCAATGTATACAAAACTCTAAACCATCATTGATTTATAACCCGTATTAATGAATAATCGATCCTTCAAATAATACCATCGGTTTAAGCTTTAATGAACCGACTATCTCCAACATTTCCTCCTCTTTTTTGCAACGATTTTATAATTTTTTCATAAACAATACACTACGAATCTCGGTGTAATTGCACCATCTTCACGATCATAATCAGCCAGATAATTTCTTCCACAGTTCTTCATTCTTCGTACTCGGATATACCAATAATTATGAAAGTAGTAAAAATACACGAGTTTGAATACTTTTTACATTCCCATTGCAATGTGTAATTTTCCCAACCATACTAGAGATAGAAAATGACACAAGACACAAGAAATACATACTTTACACTTAAAGCAACTAGCAACTGATAAATGGACTTAATCTAACAGGGTAAGCTAAGGTGTAAAGGTGTGACGAAACAAATATTTGGTGAAAACCAGAATGGTTAAACATGTTTTTCTAAGGGAATCTTACTCTTAAAATTAGAGTAAACAAAGGGTTTATACAAGGGTTAACTAATCAGTGTAGTTAGTTAATAACCTAACATATATAGGCTTTTTGGGTGAAATCCTAGAAATATACCAATTTAAACATGTTACTCCATCTAAATCCATTGTACTCATTATTGTGGTATTGAATAGATATACCAAGCCAAGTTTTAAAGTCTACAACATCACCAGCACACTCATAATTTTATGGAAGTTGGGTAAATATATAGAAACGGATAAGGTAGAATCCTCACAATATCTAATAAGGGGATTTGTGATGCAGGTTATTATCTAGTAATATTCCATAAGAAGACAGCTTATTTGTTTTTTTTTAATTTAAGCATAATTTAAGCATTTTAATGTGAAAAATAGGACAAGTAGCTTTCTAATTCTCCTCCCTCCACTTAAATTATACAACGCCCACGTTGTATAGACAAATAGTAAAAACGGGAAATAAAAGGATTAAAAACTCACAAACAATCCACCTGATAATTTGCGCACGGTTTATATCCCTGTTAAATTTTGAGTAAGAATGTATGTTGTAAATGTGTCTAGATACTAGCATGACTAAAATACACATTAGATTCCAGATTATAGATACTCCACCAACGTTGTCGATTTCTTTCCAGCGAGGTCTTATGCAATATATAAGAAAAACATGCAAAGCAATCAACGGGTCCTTTCTAGTTAACTTAAATAAAAACCTGATAAACTGTACAGGAAGTCGATACGCGATATCCATTCCCCAGGATACGCCATATTGTACCATAAAAAAACAATCCTAAGTATAAGTCACGAAGTTAAAATATGTTGTATTCGTTTAACGAATATGCCGTATCGACCAGTTTGATAATATGTAGAATATGCTAGCAATCTATAACACCAAATAACTATAAAGAAATTCTAGAGAGAGAAAGTGGATGGGAAGAAGGTTCTAGTATGAGAAAGTAAGGGAGAATGAAAGATTAGATTATGTGTGAATGAACCAACCAACCAACACCCTCTCCATGTGTGGAGAGGGTATTTATACATCAATGCTAACCGGCCATGGGCTTTGCTTATGGGTTTTCCATGTGTCTTTGGCCCGGTTAGCTTACTAACATTACATTGGATTAAACTATGAGTTATTGCCTACTAAATTGACAGATGGCCCACACATTCTTGTATTCAACAATCTCTCTCTAATGGAGGTCACTCCAATTTACAAAAACTTAAACCTAGCATACTATGCTTTGACTTTAATCTTGAGCTCGTAGTCTTTAACTTTAATCATTAGCTTGTGATATGTGTAGTGATCATTGACTTTAGGCTTGACTTGCATCTTTGACTTGAGAATGTGATCTGAGCACATAGACACCTCATCAGCAAATAAAATCTCCTCTATGCACTCTATCAACTATTATCTTTTCCATCTTGTGCACTTGTAACCTTCGGACCGACATGCACAATACTTTTCGTTGATATTAGAATAGCGTGTGTAGCCATCTTTCTTGATATTCTTTAACTTTAACACTTTGTTACTTTATGGAGGACGTATAATATCAACATAATACTTCGTTGCTTCAAGAAAGATGTATAGTATCAGAGTAGCAAAAGTCTTGAAACATGTACTTGAGCTTTCATGATGTCTTTATGAATGTTAGTCGAGTATGAGCATGCGGCTATGAATCTGACTCGTCCACGTCTAGCTGCTGCCATCATCGAGAATACCTGCAGGTTTAGGTTAGTGATAATCAACAGATATGGATGAAAGTGTCTTTGTCACTTCGTCGAATACGGTTGCAATAACCACGGTTCTCCATTGATCAGTATAAATACTGCCTGTGATCAGATAGAATTTCGAAGAATCTTCTTGACAGGGTTTCGCAGCTGTACTAGCCGTTCTCATTACCGAAATGTCTCAAAGCAAACAACACGATATGAGTAAACCAGTGAGTTACTATCTCACCGATTGAAATAAAAATTGATTTGAAAATCAATCGATGATCAATCGACAATTCATATCCTGGAACAAGTTTGATTCATATAGAATCGCACCATTGTTTCTTTCCAGTTGTCAAAAGTTTGATTTGTATAGAATCGCACAAGTACACGCTACCATGAGCTTGTATTGATGTTGGCTCAAGTAGGATTACCTCTCACTGCGAATACATAAGTATCCACACAGAACTGTCACTTTTATTTTTGGGGGGGGGGTTTGGGCAGAAAGCACAAGGATAATGTGTAGGACTCTTTATATATTTCTGTTAATTCACATATGTGCTGTCTGGAACTTAGACAAGCAAGAAATTTTGACCAGATGTCCTAATAACACGATGTTATGGATGATCTCCTTTTGGCTCAGACTCCAATATTGATTTGGTGCGACCTTTGGTTTTAGTGATCGAAGGCTGGAGCTGACTGCTACCTTTTCAATACCAACTAAATTGGAGTGAGAAAGTTGATAGAAATGCTTGAATCACTAAGAGAAAAGAAATATAAATCTTTTGAGAAGTTCTGATTGGCTAGGAAGATGTCATCCAACCCTGGGCCAAGATTTCAAACTTAAATGTCATCAATCATCTTTTGATTCTCGCCAACGAGATGTATTGACCCTATTTCTGACTAAGTTTAAGAGGGCTAATCTTTCTTTTACACCCTCTTAGTCCTAAACTTATTCCTTTTAATTCTTCAACCCATTCAGCGCTTACCGAGACTTCATAACTCGTACCTTGTTGGGTTTGTTCCAGTACTAGCTCCATCTCAGTCGGCACTCTTCCCTTATTCTCACTTTTACTCCTTTTTTCATACCTGCTACACTATCTAGTGGAATATCCCTGGGTAGATCCCTCTGGTTCTGGCTGGATCATTGGAATGAATACCTAAACTTAACCATATAACTCCAATGCAATAATAAAAATGGTCGGTCTTTGGTACTTTCACATTTCAGCCAATCACATAACCATTTGCTACCCCTTCATATGTGCATCAATTAATCGAAAGAGTTTAGCACACATATGGGATAGCGTACACCTAAGATCTTAAAAATCACATGTCACACCCCTAAAATATCAAAGTATAATGGCAACCGAGGGCGTGTGACTTCATGATTATCATACTTCTAAGCAATACAGAACGACCTCTAAAGGTGAGACTTTTTAAGAAAATTAATCATTTTGTATTAGTAAATAATAAATTGTTTAAAACATTCAGCTAAGCATAAAAATTAGACAATACAACATCATTTTTAAATATTACAAATGATATTTCAACATAACTGTACAATGACTGCAACTGCCTGGAGAACTATCTGCATACAACTTCGTTCTTAATACCTGAGAAAAACATTGTTAAAGTGTCAACATAAAGTTGGTGAGTTCATAGGTTTGTTTAAGCAGAAAATGTAGTGTTCATGAATCATAAGATTTCACCCACATATGACAATATAACAGATACAAAGTCATATAAATTGCATTACTATTGTCTAAGCTCATGACACCGAAGCGTTAACATATACCAACTATAATGAATGCCCTTGCAGGTGTCTAACCCGGGACACCCGCAATTTGACTCAAATGAAACTGTGTTTGCTTGACTAATGTCAGTCCAAGACAAACAGGGACGTCAAACCCGATAGATATATCCATAACATTCGCGCTTACAAGTAATTAACGGTTCATGATAAATCGGGCAAATAACAACTTGGGTTAAATCGGGACTTAGACCAATCAGTAATGAGTAATTTCACTTGTATTCACACGTTTGAAATAATCAACGTTCTCACCCCTAAAGATGGTTTAAAACAGTAGAGTAGGGGCTATGAAAACTCACCTTGTCAATTAATCGCTTTGAATGGGGAGATTGGATCTATGTACGTCAAATAGTGACTCGATCAACACCTAAGTAATTTCGATAAATCTGAGTGTACATTCTAAGAACTCAATGTATGAACAACCATTTATCTTTGTCCAATGATAAAATATCGTTTTATGTTCTCATATCGTTGATTAGACCGTTGGCTCTAGGGATGATACACGACTATGCACATCTAAGTATTTATACTTAAATTTTATAAAATATCGTTATAATGTATATATACATATTTATCTCGCTTATTTACCTACTTTAGTCGTCACATAAGTTTCGTGTAAATATCTATTTTATATGTTGCAGTTCATGTGAAATTGTCTAAATAATCTTTGCAAAAGTTATTACTTGTATTTTAATATCCTAACATTTCAACTTTACTCTATTACATCAACGACTTTAAATCATCTTTTAAAACTCGAATAGAATTTAGTTAAATTTTTAGTGTCAACAATATTATATAATACAAAACAAGTTTATTTTCCTCTTTCAAAAGTTCGGTTTTTATTGTAACTACTTCCATGTCATTTAAAAATGTCACACAATTATGCATGAAATATACTTTACGCAATGTAGTATGACTTTTATTTGTATTAATTCATAAGCAAGTGTGGAAACACATATGTACACATTTCACTTACCCTATTAGAATGACAATATCAGGAATCATGCATGCTATTATATGTCACCACGTTTTCTTTTCTTGGTTCCTAGTTTATGTATTTATGCTAGCTATTCCATGCTACTATAAATATGTTTGTTGCTCTATCCTTTAACTCACATGCATAAGTGTTACCAACATAGTAAAATGGTGTGACACCAAAATACTACTACCTTGGCAAAAGATTATTCGGGTCCCCATGGGTTTCAAACCATTTTGGGTGAATATAGGTAAATTCCGCAGCCGCACAACGAGCGCATTGGGTCTGAGTAGGGCCTGCACCATAAAAGGGTGGCGTCCACTGGTTGAGCTCAATCAACACGCAAGGTGCGCGTTGAAAGGTCGGACTTAATAGCACCAAAAGGGAGATGTTGAAAATGATAACGGCAGCAGCCGGATGTAATGAAACACCAGCCGTCGACCACCCACCACCTTTACGGCAGCACTGTGGCGATCAAGCCACCGACGCACGCCAACGCAAATGGCGCAACATTGGCGCAGCCCAACTATCTCGCACGCACGAGTGGCTCGAATGCGAAAAGGTTCAGGGTGGGTTGCTATCCGTGGAGCAGCCACCTTGCCCGCTGTGGTGCAGCCAATGACGAGGCACAACCTCGTTGAGGTAGTGGCTCCTCGTCACCCGTCGCGTTGGTGGTCACGGTCGGGTTTGGTCTCGGTCCTAATACAAGTATTTAGCACGTATGTCTCAGTCCTACTCGTCCCTAGTGCCAACGTTTTATAATCACGAGACATGTGTTAAGTTTTACTCGTTTTAAAATGGTCGCATAATACCTTGTTCGGCCCAGTTTTATGTCCATGGTTTACGTATTAAATTTTTACGCGTAGCATGACAAAATTTTGACATGCGTACGTTCATGAGGACCATGCATGGGCCGCACCATGCATGTCGTGTGATACTACAAAATGAAACTCATGTATGACAAATATGGAGCTACAAGAATAACTTACGAAGGTCCAGGTTTTGCTAGGCAATGTGGAAGGATGACGGTAGTAAGGAAGCTCGAACCAACCCTTGGTTATTACTACCCTTTAAACCCAACGTTCACTAACTAAAACTCTACTCGAACATACATCTTTTGGCTTGATCTTGTACGTGAGTGTAAGTGAAAAGAAAGGGTGTCTATTTAATACTATACAAATTCAGCATTAACTGAAAGCTTTTCAAAACTTCCCGAGAATGTTTATTATTTCACTTTACTAATTAGCATATTGTATAGTATAACTATATACTAGTGAATCTACCCCAATTTGTGAAATAAAGTTTGCCAGAGAAAAAATATAGGGCATGTGAAGATTTTGAAGATAACACAAATGTGTAGGCCATTAAATTTAAGGAATAAAATGATGATGTTGGTTTGCCTATTTTGAATTTCTCCATATGCAATTGATTCGTAGAGATAAATATATGTATTAAAGTTTGTAGAGGGTGAATGAAATGTCAAGGTATCAATAATTTATATTTAGATGAATTAAATATTGTCACATTAATATACTCTATATATATTTTTTTCCTGTTTTTTTTTCATTGAAGTATGGACGGGTTCACAGAATAATATAGGTGTGTGACTTTGTTTCACAGGGCATGAAAAATATGAATCTATTGTTACGCGTTTTCTAAAATATCCTTTTAGATCTAAAACAAAAACGATGATTTATACGCGACTATATTAAACAACTCTCAATAGCGTAAAACATTGTATTCCGTTTGAATGGGCTAACTTTATATTGCGAATGTAACGCACGCAATTTGCAACTGCTTGTGGTACATACTCTTACATAAAATGAAAAGGAGTTCTAAATTTTTCCGACGTGCTACATCACATTATTAGCCATATATTTTAATCACATTTTCTCCCCTTATCAAAAATAAAAACTTCTTGATATTTTGGATATCAATTTATTCAAATATAACTGCTTTTGGGGAAAGAATGTCCAATTATTAACAAGCCACAATAGGAACATTTTTTATGCTCTCCCTCAAATTATGAGGGTATTATATGGTGTTTGAGTACGTTAATTTGAAAAATTTGAATTTACTAAGAATTTCTATGAAAAATCGTCACTCAAAACACAATACTAAACCGAATTCTATAGATCTAACAACACTACTTCTATAACATATTCACAAAGAATTAATATATAACAAAAAATTAACCGAAATATGGTTGAGACCAAAAATATGACGAAGTCAAAATGTCCTGTTCCAGAAGCTTGAGTCTTTCTGGAAAAATCCCTGTTCCACCAACGAAAACATCTCCAGATCCCGCAATCACCACCTCAGATAAAGTTGCTTGAGCTCTATATCCTGAAGACCAAAACCCAGAGCCATTTTCTTGTCTAAGTTACTCCATTTCCGCATCAACCTCCTCTGATAAAGCAGTCCAAACATTAATTGAAGCGGCCAAACACTGAACTTGTGGAGGTTCAACAGTACGCATGCAAATCCTACATCCATCTTGGCAAATTGATCTACATATATTATTACATGAGGGTTCTGAGTGTGAAGTATATGCCTTTTTTGTGTTCTGAGATTTATCTGTATGTGTCGAGTTTAGTGAGGTTGAGCTTCTTTTGGTAACTTTTGACACCTAATTGAAGATCTTTCACCCGTATTTGAATGACAATACGTCTGGTGAACATACGTAATGCCACATTCAAATCATACCGTTCGTCGATAGTGAGATTGGTTCTGCTTTTGTTGAACGAGTAAAAGTAACATGTCTTCAATGTCTTGTATATGTAGTCTTTTGAAATCGCCTTCTTTAAACGATATAGTTGCAAATTATCTTGACGAACTTCAAATCTCTTCCAGAGACCGTAGTCATACTCTTCATGATTGTAAGTCCTTGTAACTCAATGATTCTTCTTCTAGAGTAAACATCTTTAGACTAAGTCAAGTTACATGCATATCCGTAGAACTTATGGCGTTTGGGTACCTCCATGAGGAAGTGCTAAAGTAAGTAATGGTAGATCATATTTTACCACCATAGGACTCCACAATTTGTGAACCAAGTCTTCGATCCATTTGAGCTCATAAGTAGCAGCCTTTGTTTTTGTTACTAAAGTTGAGTAATGTCTATTTAAGTCTTCACCCTTCAAATATTCTAGATCCTTATTAATGAAGTAATCCTTAGTGATAATTTGATGTCCTCAATGATCTTGAATTAACGAAAGAGGTTTTCTGAGATCGAACGGATACGGTTTGTTTTTGGGGTTATGCCAGTCAAGTCGTTCAGTTGTTGCTTTGGAACATTCTTCAAGATGGTACTCTAATTCCGTAATACTCTTGCAAGTGCCTTTGAGCAGGTTGAATGCCGGTCCAACCAGAATTTCTTAAGTCAGATTTAGAATTTTAAGCCGATTCATGACAAATGTTCTTTGTTTTGGTTTGAATTGGGTCAGTTGAGAATTGAAAGTCAAAAGGACAATTCATGTGCAATATTGATCACGTAAGTGGAATTAATGATTTAATAGTGGACAGCTGGCGTATGGAATGATTTTTAGTACTGCTCGTTCAATTCATGCCACATCAAGCAAAAAGGATTATTAGTGCTGCCCGCTTTGAATATTTGTATTGTTCGAGCTAAATTAATACTATTCGAGCAAGAGATTTGTACTGCTTGCTTTGCCCGAGAAAGTATTTATACTGCCAGAGTCGTCCGACAAAGGAGTTTGTACTGCTAGGCTTGTCCGATATCGGACAGTACTTGGTTTTTGGATGGATTTGGATCTTGGACAGAACTATTTTTCAAACAATTTATTCTTATTGATTTATGGCTCGTATTTTTGGAGATTATTTGAAGATGTGATTACGAAGACGATTGATTATCACTTACTTGATGTTGTAGTTGAGTTTCACAGGTGCATGTCTTATCATATCTTAAAGTTGTGTTTATGACAGGACATCGACTTTAAAGATAACTTGTTCGTGCTTAAATGGTGTGACGAAGACTTGTCAAAATCTAGCAAAAGTGTGTGATTTTTCTTATGGTGCTCAATGCTCACATTTGCTATCACTTAGTATGTGTCTCATAGAAGATGAGGTTTTTGTCAAGAGGTTGCGGTCTACTTATATTTCACAGATTTATTTATAAGTTCGACGTCACGTGGATAGTGCAAGACATAAGACACAAGTTTGGGAGATTCTACTTCTTCATCAAATTCGTTATACTCGGTTTTCTTCATCAGTGATCACTACATAGAGCCTACAGAGTTCGAGATTCAAGAGATGGTAAACATATTGGTTTCAGGGGAAGCTTATTGATTAAATGTTTAACCATCTACATGCACCACTTGAGGGGACGTGTTTACAAGTTGCATATCTACAAGAAGACCCCTATTGGATGATTACAAAAAGGGGAAGAAGACTATAGAGATATGATTTGCAGCTTATTATGTGTGGTGACATAGTCAAGGATTCTAATTCTTATCTTAAATCAAGGGGAAGCATTGAAGATTTTGTTTCATTTAGAGAGATGATTACATCTCAACTTCTCTATTTAAGGGGAAGTTCGTACGCGACTTTGTTTGTTTTGTCATCATCAAATAGGGGAAGATTGTTGGGATTCTAGATTTGATGAGACAAAATAAATATAAGAATGAAACAAAAGGACTAAAATTGTAATTAAAGAAATCTTCAAGCTGGTGGAGCACATGAAGAGAAAGATGAAGATTTCAGAAGATCTCCTTATAAAGATAAAGATACAGAAGATATTAGAAGATATTCTTAAATGTTTTAAATATATTGTTTGTTCTTATCTTCTATTGTAAGCCTTGATATCTCTCTATATAAAGAGATTATCAGGCATATGGTTTAGATATCCATCCATAGAAAACTAGAGCTCTCCTAATGAGAGACTAGATAGTTAGATAGCAAGTCGACTGACGAGAGTCAAATAGTACACCATAGTTAGTTGGTGTAGCCCTAAATTATAGTTGGGGTAATAGGGAAACGTTCAATAAAGAAAACCTTGTGATAACATTGATTGTGTTCTTATAATTCCGCTATGCATATTCATTCATTGTTATTGTCAATCTTATATATACAAGATCTAATCAATCTTGAGCTAAAACGATCTTAACACTTTTTCACATCGTTTCTAAGCACAAACAAGTTATCTTTAAAGTGTTACACTCACTTTAAGATATGATAAAACACAAACCAAATAATTCCACTTCATCTTCAAATAAGTGATAAACAATCTTCTTTGTAACCAATTGAACAAATAAAACGAGCCATTAAATCTTTTAAGCACATTTAAATGTGTCTCAAGTACCTCTTGAACCTGTGTGTAAAAAATCCAAAACCATACTCTTCTGTGTGTGTTTTCCCTTCTGTCCGAGATCTTCTGATAGTCGAGAACAAAAATCCTTCATTATCCGATATCGGCTAACATTAACAGTATTAACACATTTATCGGACGAAACTAACAGCATAAACTTGGTGAGCAGTATTAACTAGCAATTGAAACTGAATTAACGCTAGCAGTATTAATTCCCTTCTTTAACAGCACTAATCATCAACTGGCAGTACGAAATTACCTTGGCATCATTAACAAGATATAGTAACCTTGCGTTATATATAGTAACATACCATTATACCATCATCAGTAAAATCTAAGATCTTGCGAATCAAAACTGCCATCACAAACTTATACGATCAAATCAGCATAACAATATTCACATCCAACGAAGATATAATCCTATCTCCATTCTGATTTATCATTAGCAGCTTTATGTTTTAGGTTTAACAGATCACGATCAAATCATCATCATTCATATCCTTAACTTTAAGCGACTAGACATCCCTTTTTCATAGCAAAACTCACAAGCAGTTTCCACATAAACCCAAGAGTTATAAGCAAAACCCTAAAATTACTATTTTGAAGCCACGTTAAATGCAGATCCAGTCGGCAACCAAGCAAACAACACCAACACAATGAACAAAACCCTAATCATAGTCGAACCACAACCCCCAAAAATAGTAAATGAGAAGCAATAATTCTTCCTGAAGAGTATGCGATCACCAAGGATAGAGGAAACACTCACGATGCAGGTGAATATTAAGAACCATGAATGACGAGCAAACCCTAGACGAATTAGGGTTTGTAAAAACCTTAATATTACCGAAATTCGAATAGATCACCGAAAAAGAAAACCAAATTCGATGTAGAGAAACCCTTAATAATAACAATGATTCATAAATCATATTGCATACCAATTAAGGTAGAGATGATGATTATAAATCTTGTTACATCAATTAAACTTCAAAAACCCCAGAAAACTTTAGCCACAAATCGGTTTCTTGAAAATTAGGGTTTTAGGGTTTAAAAACCTTGTAATCCTAAATCGAGATCCATGAGGCTCTGATACCAATTGTGGAAGATCGTTTAAGCCCAACTAGGATATGTTTTACAAATAACATTAATAAGCACAGGGGAATATAAAGAACAATAATGTCATTTAACAAGGTTTTTCATTCATACGTTTTCATCAAGCCATAATTCTAGACGATCAACTCTAGAACGGTTACAATCTAACATGGATCAAAGATCCTTAGGGCTACACATAACTTCTAGGCATCTACTTAGAGAACTCATGCCTAGAACTCACACACACCTTTACTAGTCGACTACATTTTTCTGTGCACACAAAACTATGTGTCTATGATATCTTTATATAGGGAGAGATCAAGACTTACAAAGGAAGATAAACATTAGACAAGTAATTCTTTTAAATATTTAGAGAATATCTTCTGTTATCTTTATCTTCTTAAGGAGATCTTCTAGAATCTACATAATTCTCCACCAGCTTGTAGAATTCTTTAATGCTAGATTTAGTCTTTATGTTTCATTCTTTTATTTATTTTGTCTATCTAAATCATAATTTCATAAAACTATCTTCCCCTATTTGAATGTTGACAAACAAATAAGCACATATCTTCCCTTGAAGTTAATATTTTTGATTTGAAAACTACTTTACCTTAACCTTGCAATTCCAACAAGGATATGTTAGTGCACATCTTCTTTATAAATCTTCTTCCCCTTTTTGTCATAATCAAATTGGAGACTAAAGTATGCAACTTTGATTTCGACAACAACAAACCACTATCACACTTCTAATCCAGCCTTCCATCAACTTAAATTGCCATCTTTGACGCGCCTCTTAGATAAATGAAACTTGAGCGTAGAAGAAACTTAAACTTTGCAGTAGTTAATAATTACTAGCTTGTAGTAAAACCTCTTTCACCTTGATGGATCAATTTAAATGGTTAAACATTTTTAACCATTAAGATGTCCTTGTAAACCAATATGTAACCATTTTTTGTATATTCAAATTATGTTAGGCTTTATGTATTGTACTGATGAGAAAACAAAGTATTAACAAATCTTGGATGCTAAAGTAGAATAAACCCACAAACTTGTGTCTTATATCTTTGTATATCCATGTGAGTCAAACTTATAAAATAATTTGTGAAATTAAAGTGATTCGCAAACCTCTTGACAAAATCCTCATTCTTCTATGAGACACATAACCAAAGTGCTAGCAAATGTGAAGCATTGAGCCATATAATGTTAGATCACAAACTTTGATAGATTCGTCAACGATCTTCGTCAACTCGTATTCTAAGCACGAACAAGTTATCTCCAAATGTTGTAAGCGATTTGAAATATGATAAGAACACAAACCAAATAATTCCACTTCTTCATCAAATAGGTGATAATTAACCATCCTTGTAACCAATTTAAAACAATAAATACGAGCCATTAAACTGTTAAGAATATGTAAACCAAATCTAAAAATCAAAACTTCTTGATTTGCTGCGTCGTTCGAGATCTAACCTAGTACCAAAAACATGTAATGTCCGATATCGGACATAACTGACAGCATTAGCTCATTTATCAAACAAAATGAGCAGTTGAAACTGTTATTAAACAAAACTACTAGTTTTAATTCTTTAAGCAGCACTAAGTCATAGCAGCATAAATCATCACGTCAGGTTCACCAGTAGTAATTCCTTAAGCCTAATTTCTTTGAGCCCAACACGTTAACAAGCAGCATATGTATTACCATCAAATCAAACTGTTTACCAACGTGATAAAACCTTTTAAAAACATACGACTAGTGAAGGTACGTTATAGTACCACAAATCTGAGGAAGGTACGGCTTTATTCTTTGCCAACATGATTCCACTCAAATACTCATTATTGATCAACCATCTTCATCTTCCCAACCCAAGAAGAAACAACCATCTAAGAAGGCTCAGAGACAGGAGGCAGAGGTTCCTCAGGATGAGACAGAGCATGAGGAAAGTGTACCTACACCTTCCAATGATCCACAACCTAGTGGTGAGGATAGCATGCAACTAACTGAATTGATGGTTTTATGTACCAAATTACAAATACAGGTTCTTGATTTAGAGAAAGCAAAGTATGCTCAAGCTAAAGAGATTGATGCTTTGAAGAAGAGGATCTAGAGGTTAGAAAGGAAGAAAATGTCAGACCTACAGGTTTGAAGAGACTCAGGAAAGTTGGTATGTCTAGGAGAGTTGAGTCCTCTGAAGATCAGGAGAGTTTGGGTGCTTCTGAAGATGCATCTAAACAGGAGAGGAGTATTGCAGATATGGATGCTGATAATGATGTTACTTTAGTTGATGAAACTCAAGAAAGACAGGATGATGACTTGATGTTTGATACTGGAGTTTTGGATGATGATGAGATGGATGTAGAAGCTAAAGTTGATGGAAAAGATGAAGCAATTACTACTGTTAGTGTTGATGATAGTACTGCTGGTGAAGTAGTTACTACTGCTAGTGTTGATGATAGTGTTGTTCCTACAACTATTAAGAAAATCACTTTGGCTCAGACACTTATATAGATTAAAGCAGCTAAGCCTAAAGTTGTTACTACTGCTGCTACAACAACAACAACTATAATACCCAAGGCTAGAGGGGTAGTAGTACAGGAGCCAAGTGAGTTCAAAGTTCCACAAGAGACACAACCTTCAAGTTCTAAAGATAAAGGAAAAGGTATTATGATTGAGCCTGAAGTTTTTTTAAAGAGAAAAGATCAAATTGCTCTTGATGAATAAATTGCAAGAGATATTCAAGCTAAGTTGGATGCTAAATTAATAGAAGAGCAAAAGCTAGCAAGGAAACAAGAAGAAGAAGCCAACATAGCATTAATTGAGTCATGAGAAAATACATAAGCTATGATAGAGGCTGATAGATTGATGGCTGAGAGACTCCAATCAAAAGAAAGAGAGGAGTTGACAGATGAAGAAAAAGCAAAACTATTTATGGAACTAATGGAGAAAAGAAGAAAACATTTTGCTGCACTTAGAGCACAAGAAAAGAGAAATAGACCTCCTACCAAGGCACAAAATAGAACTTAAATGTATACTTATCTTAAGCACATGGGTGGATACACATTCAAACAACTAAAGGGAAAGAGTTTTGATGAAATTCAAAAGTTGTTTGATAAGGAAATGAAGAGGGTATATACCTTTGTGGCTATGGGTTTTGAGGTTCAAGAAAGCAAAGAAAAGAAGGTAGAAGGTAGTGAGGAAAAAGCTAAAGGAAGCAGAAAGAAGATGCTTGGAAGGAAAAGAGCAGGGAAAGAACAACAACAACAATCCTCAAAGAAACAGAAAGTGGAGAAAGAAAAAGAGTCAGAAGAAGTTGATGAATATGATGAAGCTGAACTAAAGAAGCTTTTGGTGATTAAAAAGGATGATAATATAGCAATTGATGCTATACCACTTGCTACCAAATTACATTGATTATTGATTACAAGCTTCATAAATAAGGGATGTTGGTACATTATCAGTTGATAAGAGCAGATGGAAGTTCTAAGAGATATTCTTTAATGATAAGGATGCTACAAAGAATAGACAGAAAACACTTAGAAGCACTTTGGAGGATAGTGAAGGCAAAGTATGGTGATAAAAGGCCTGAAAATGAATTTGAAAGAGAGTTTTAGGGAGATTTGAAAGTTATGTTTGAACCAGATAAAAAAAGTGATGTATGGAGAATTTTACAAGGATACAGGGTGACCATTTGGAAGTTGATTGATTCATCTAGAGTTCACTTTGTAAGGTTTGATAATCTTTACATTTTTATGTTGGTTGAAAAGAGATATCCCCTCACACCAATAACCATCACCAATATGCTAAACAAGAAACTTCAAACTAATCATCAAAATGAGATGTGTTATCAATTGCTAAAGCTTATGGTAAAACAACAAAAATGTCTATGAAGGGTTTGAATGCATCTTCCTGAGTATGATGAAGACTTTTAAAAAAGAAACTTAAAGATTCAGAAGATGAACATCAAGTTTAGGGGCGGATTGTTGGGACTTAAAAGACTTCATGGATTTCTTAAAGTTACTACTGCTTAGGTACATAATGGAAATCTTGCTAAGTAAGTTAGTACTGGTAGTATTATGTTACCACTGCTAGTTACTACTGTTAATATAATTTAGTGCTGATAGCATAAAGTTACTGCTGATAGTTGAAGTTAAGACTGCTCAGTGTTGAAGACTAAAATATAAGCTAAGTAGTTAGTGCTGCTAGTAGTAAATGTTAAGACTGCTAGTACAAGTTACTACTGTTAGTGTATATTAGTACTGTTAGTACTAATGTTACTACTGCTTATGTTTATTAGTGTTGCTGGTGGAAGAATTACAACTGTTTGAAGACTTTCTACTGTTAAGAGGATAAAGACGAATTAAAGAGATAAAGATTATTTGGAGATCAAGAATACTTGTGAAGATAAGTATTAAGATATTTATGTACAAGATATACATAATGTATTTATTTAGAAGATTACGTTTATGTTTAGAAAAGATTAAGATATCTTAGGAATGTATTGTAAGCCGACTAGGACTCCTTAGTCTATAAAAGGAGGCTCTAGGGAATTAGTTGAGATATCACAAAAATATAACACATCCACACAAATACACAGATCCAGAGATTAAGAGTTTTGTAAGCTTCAAGGTTGTAAACCCTAGTACTAAGATAGAGTACTCGTATTATTGATCTAATAATATTAGAGCGTTTTGTTAAATCTTGTGTTCATTCATTCTTACTGTTTCATTTATAATACTTCTAGAGTATTAATGTGTAGATTCAGCATACACTTTAATATACATACAAAGTTTCTACAACAAGTTATTTTGGATTTATCCAAGGTAATTTAACCTTAGACAGGTTTTGGATCAACAAAACATAATAAGAACATGCATGCTCATAAAAAATTAAAATCAAACACATGCATTCAACAAAAAATAAATTAACATAAAAGGGTTTTGAAAATCACTTACAACCACAATAGAGACCAACAAAGTGATTAAAATCTTTTCTTTCTTTCTTTTTCTTGTTTAGCCGAACCAACAAGAACAAATCAACTCAAAACCTTACTTTCTTTTATCCAAAATCTTCCAATAACTATTAAAATCAAACCTTTATGCCTTCTATACCATCAAGATTAATAAAAACCCTAGAAATCAAGATTTAAGAAAATACTTGCATGTTAATTTTTGGAGAAAAAAAGGGTAATGGTTAATGTAGGGATGATTAGGGTTTAGTTTTTAGTGGTTTGGGATTGAATGGAAGGAATTTGGGAATCAAGATTAAGGGTTTTTGATGTTTTTGGGGTTGTTTTGCTCGAAAAGAAGAGGGGAGAACAAAAAGACCAACGGTCTTTTTTATCGTTGGTTTGTGTGTGTGTGTGTGTATGTTTTATGGAAGTGATTTAGTGGTATTAAGTCTCTATTTATAGGGATGTTTATCAAAGGCTTGTAAATCTTATCTTTTTCCAAAAAAAATCATAAGGGGCGTGTGTTTGTAGCTTAGAACCAGCCCTCCCATATGGGTGGGCTTAGTTGGGCTTTTTGTTTGGTAACTTTTTGTATCACTTTGTTTCCGGGCCCAATAACCTATTTAACTCGTTATTTGTTATAAAAATCACAATTTTTGACGCGGTTTCAGCCAAACACGAATAAAGATGAAAAATAATAAAAATAAAATAAAATAAGCTCTCATTGTTAAATATGACTTTCGTTGATTTCTCGATCGATAAAACAGATAACTTAAATTGTAGGATTCGCGAGAGTTTTAAAATCGACGATTTTAATAAAAATCGACTAAAATGTAAAAGTAAACTCTTCAAGATTTATAAAATAATTATGAGACTGGGATTAGTAGTGACCTTAAATACGGGGTTTTACAATCAAAATAAACAAGTAAAATAATAAAAGTATCATTTTTAGATTTAGAGTACAAATAAAAATCATTTTTACTTTGCACAAAAACATTTTAAGTTAAAACTTGAGTTTACTTCTCATTCCAGTTTCTAGGGGCTTGCTTAAGCCCATACAGAGACTTAGTTAATTTGCAAACATTTTCATCTCTTTCAGTAAAGTAACCATCTGCTAATTGCATATAGACATCCTCTACTAGATAACCATATAAGAAAGCATTGTTTAGATCTAACTGATAAACAAGCCACTTATTGCAAACAACAATAGTAAGAAGACACCTAACATAAAAAAATTAACTACAAGAGAAAAAGTCTCCTCATAGTCTATTCCTTCCTTTTGGATATATCCTTTGGTAACAAGCCTAGCCTTAAACCTTTCAACCTCAGCATTTAATTTATATTTGACTTTAAAGATCCACTTACAACCTATGGCCTTTCTATCCTTTGGCAAATCAGTGATTTCCCAGGTTTTGTTTCGATTTAAGGCCTCCATTTCCTGATTCATAGCCTCTACCCTTTTTGCAGCTTTGGAAAAAGTTCTAGGTTCATGAATCTTATTCAGATTAGTAGAAAAAACAAAGTTGTCAATAAACAAGTTGGTATAATTCACTAATGAATTAATATCATACTTTACTTTATTGTCTAAAACATAGTTATCATATTTAGCAGGCATCTTATGCTGTCTACTAGGGATGGCAATCGGTCGGGGAATTTCGGGGATCGTACTTACCATCCCCATCCCCGTTTCTCAGCCTCATCCTCATCCCCGTCCCCATCCCCATTGGGGAATCGATTTACATCCCCATCCCCATCCCCAATGGGGATCGAGGATCCCCACGGGGATTCAGGGATTTTTCGCCCTTATAAATTAAGAATAAAATTACACAACTAAACGAAAATATAAAGAATTGACTTACATAATGTCTTAGAACGCATACGTTGTACATAGTTTGATTAATTAAAATGTCATTCAACTTTAAAGCATCGTAAATACTAAAATATCACATATACTATATAAATAAAATGGATCGAATGTGTGTATTCGGAAAAAATATTAGTTGAATAATATATAGTTGGTACTTAACATTTTAAAAGTATCAATTCATTAAATATAGCATATACATACAAATATACTTCAAGTATAATATTTGTCAATACTTACTAATTTATACATATACATGTACATGTAGTATTAATATACAAATAATTTATATATATTTGCACATTAAAAAGTTCGGGGTCGGGTACGGGGCCGGGGATTTATGTTATCCTCATCCCCGCCCCATCTCCGGTTTCATAATTCGGGGATTCCCCATCCCCATCCCCGGTCAACTCGGGGATTCCCCAGTCAATTCGGGTTTGGGGATCGGGTCCCCATCGGGTACGGGTTTTATTGCCATCCCTACTGTCTACTAGATCTCCTAAGTGTAGAACTCTCTGGAAGACTAGAATGATCAGGTTCAAATAACATATTAAACTCCACATAGTCTTCACCTTCGTAATTATTTTTATCATCCTACAGTGTTGCATTATCATCTTTTGGACTTGCATCACTACTGCCTATACCATCTGGGTTGCTGTTACTATGTCTACTTTAAGACTCTTGAACAACATCCTCAGGATGACTGATAGCAATGGGTGATGTATCAGTGCATACACCTGCACAATCAGATGACTTATCAATGCCATCATTATTACCATTACTACATTCTCTTTTATCGTCATTCATCAAACTTATTTACTGCTTGATTAAAAGAGTCATCAAAAAAATTTAAACTATTTACTCCATTTTCTTCAAACATCAAATTATTTTCTCAAAGTTTCATTTTTAAAAGGAAACACAGTTTCATAGAACTTTTCTCAAAGTTTCATTGGTAAAAGGAAATACAGTTTCATGGAACTTTACATTTCTAAAAAACAAAGCAGTTTTAGTTTTAATATTGAACAACTTATAACCTTTTTTTAGTAGATGAATATCATATGAACACACACTTATCAGACCTAGCAGCAAACTTTTCATTATTATTTAACATAGTTACAAAGCATAGACAACCAAAAGACTTAAAATGAAAGAGACTTGGTTCAGTTTTATAGATCATTTCATGGGACTTTTTCTAGATAGAACTACACTAGGTATCCTGTTGATTAAGTAAACAACATTTAGAACAGATTCAGTCCACATGTTCACAAGTAACCCCCCTGAAACATGAGGGCTCTAAAAACATTAAGTAAATGCATATGCTTTCTCTCAGCTATACCATTCTGTCGTGGTGTATATACACAAGTGGTTTGATGAACAATTCCTTTATAAATGACAAAATTCTAAAACATATGATTTTTAAATACAGTCCCATTATCACTTCTAAAGATTTTAATATTAATGTCAAACTGAGTCTTTATCAGATTGTAAAATTCAACAATTTTATCATGTTTAACCATTTCAATAGTCTCATTATGATGTAACACAATTAATTCTAAATGTGACACATCAATAACATCTTACAATTCTTCAGTAGAAAAAGTCATATGTTGTGTGGCACCTGAATCAACAATCCAACCAATATAAGTACTATATATACTAATATTTGTATTGTAATTAAAGGACCTACATGTCACAAAACTAGTCACATGATTTGAGAAGGCAAAAGTACATGCTTAGGATTTGATCCAATCAAAGCCATCAATCTTTGAATTCGATCAAAAGTGAAAGGTAAAGGACTCCATGCACTTTGATCAGGCTTAACAGAAGAACTAGAAGCATTATAAGACACATTAGAAGAACCAAGATTCTTTTTCTTAAATCCTAAAGGATAACCATTTAGCTCAAAGCATTTATCAATAGTATGTTCAGTCCTATGACAATGCTTGCACACCAAGTTATTATTCCTACCAAGACCTTTGTTTTGATTGTTTTTATTGTTAGACCAAATATTTGATCTAGAAATAAAAACTGATGAACTTCGTCTTGTAGAACTTGAGTGCACAAGACTATTCTTATGAGATTCAACCCTGGACAAAGTAGAAAAAGCAGACTTAACATTTGACAAAGGTTCAATAGTCAAGATTTAACTCCTGACAACATTGTAAGTGTCATTAAGTCCCATAAGGAACTGCATCAACCTCATAAGATCCTTATGATCTTTCAGCTTGGATGCACTGTTACAAGTACATGAAGGCAAATCAACCAGTGAGTCAAATTGCCTCCACAGACTATTATATTTGTGATAATAAAGGTGAGCCATACTGAGTCAAAGAATAGATTTTATAACGCAAATTATAAATCACAGAACTATCAAATTTATTGTAAGTTTCCTTAAATTCATCCCAAACAGACTTAACAATTTTTGAAAAAGTTCTCCCTTTATATAAATCTTGAGAAATACAACCAAGAATCCAAGATAAATACACCTATCTCATTGTTGATGAAGTAACACATTACTTTCATCTCTTACATTTTCCATTAATAAAGCCAAGCTTATTTTTAATATGCAAATCTAAATGAACAACAGCAACCCATATTTTATAACTGTTAGTTCGGGTAAGTTTAAAAGTAATCAAAGGTGTGCCATTAGAGTCATTAGCATGCAAATATAAAGGGTCATTAACATGCAAATTCAATTCAGTATTGCTACCACTACCATCATCATGATTTTTTTATCTTTATTAGGACCACTCTTATTAGGTACTTCTTTAACAACCATATTAGCAGAATTAAACATATAACAAACGAAACAGCTGAAAGTAGAAAGCCAACAAAAACAAAACAACTAGAGACCAAAGCCACAAAGTGAAACCACAGATTATGCACCAACACACAGGATTCCTTACTTCTTAAGAAGTAGGTCAAGCATGTACTAGGGTGCATAAAATAGGAAACCAAGGTCAATCAATACAAGTAACTCCAAAACTCCCTAATCATAGATAAACCACCAATCAATACTCCATAACTTCTCAAACATATATGCTCCTTTCTATCCTCTAACAGTCTAAACAAGAAAATAAAAATGCTAGAAATAAAGGAGAGTCAGGTGTTACAGAGCACGCAAAGCACTCCAATAATAAGATCAAGAAGATCCAACAATCAACCAAGCATAGCAAAAACAAACAACCTGAAATCAACCTGAACAAGATTAATAACATAACTAGGCACAAGAACAAATAATAATAAAAAACCCCTAAAACTAGGGTTGATACGGAAACCCTAATTTTATAATGAGCCCAAGAAACACCAAAACAACTAACAGACCCAAGATCTGAGTCAATAACCACCGATCAACACTTTGTTAACCAAGATAACGATCAAAAACACAAAAGCCCGTAAAATTAAAAAATGCTAATTTTTGTAAAAACAAAATTAACACAGGATTTTTTTTGACACAATTAAACACATGATCTATAACTAATCGACTCAAGAGCCTTAAAATCTCTAATTTTGATAAAACCTTAATTTTGAAAAACAAGTATCAAGCCAACTTGGCTCTGATACCATATACAAATTTAAGACTTAACACTTGCAAAACACAATAATCAGATTGATTCAACCAACCTTCCCAATTTAACTTCAAATGTTAAGAGATGTTTTCAAGACTAAAAAAAAGAAAAGATTACAACACTCAACTAAAACAAACAAAGTAATTAAACAGATTACTTATAACCCTATCACGCGTAGGGGTGGAAAAAACCCGAACCCGATAGGGAAACCCGAAACCCAAAATTTCGGGACGGGGGGGATGGATAAACGGGTTTAAGTCGGGTTTCAGGTTAATTAACGAGGATTTTATACAGGTACAAGTAATGACCGGGGCCATGCACCCCCGACGCGCTCTGCCCGATTATAAATATAAAAATATTCATATATCTCTATATTATATATAAGAGGAGGAATGACACATATTATTCTACTTGGCATTCCATTGCCATGTCATAATACCACGTCATCTTCCTTCAAGCCATGTCATCACTTATTTAATTTATTTTTTTTGTAAATTTGATTTTTAATTTTTTTCATCAATCATTTATTTTTCTTTTGTAAATTCGACTTTTATTTTATATTTTTGTAAAATTCATTTTTTTAAATTTAGAAATTTTGGAATTTTTGTAAAAATTATGTCCATAGCAAGATTCGAACTTGGGTCTGCTAATTCACAAAGAAGCACCTCAACCAGTGGATCACTCCACAAATTGTGACTAATAATTAAAAAACAAATATATCATACTTAAAATTTTTATCTTTTGAGATAAATTTAAAAATTATTTAGAAAAGATTTGATTAAAAAAATACAGCATTTTTTGGAGATAATTACAACTTTCAATATCTTTAACCTAATATTATCTTTCATAAGTCTCCGGTAAACAAAATCGTTCTCTTGAGGAAACGAATATATTTGTTGAGGTAACCATTGACGTATGAGAGTTTGATCATCTAATTCATCCTACTCTATATACCAGTCATATGATTACTAAAATGTACATTTTCTCCTTGCACTTGGAATTTTTGTACAAATGGCTATTTGGATGTGATGCTTGTGTTACTTGAAAGAATAGTTTTATAGTAAAGTTAGCATGACTGATAAAAGTTGTATTATTGATTTCTACTTCAGTCAATTACCTGAGAAAAAGACCGGTATTTGAGATTACATCCAATCTTATAGTTAGGTAACCAATTCTGATTGTATTAGATCCAAGAGAACTAAACAAAGGTAAACAATTTTGTCCCTCTTTTGGTCTATTTGTTCCTAAATATTAATCATGTCAGAGTTTCTTTTTTGTTGATAGTCATTTGGGTTATGTAAGAAGAATTAGATAATCTCTTTACTTGCATACTTTCTTCTTTCTATAGCGTCGGTTTTTAGTTACGAAGAAACGACCAATGATCGTTATCATGTTTGCTATGATCAACTAAGACCGGGTGCAGTGGCCACTAACATCATCATCGCCAACTTAACGTCACATCACACTTTCACTACACCTCCAACAAGGTGTGATAAGATCATCAATATCACCAGCCAAACATATCACACTTCCACACAGATATACCACACAAAAACTAATCTAACACCCACACAGCAAGCTTTACAAGTCAGACGGACTATCGGCCGACTTCTCTATTTTTTTTATCCAAACACGCGTAAAGGTGATTAGTTGAACACTAAAAGCTGATCATTACAACTAAAAATCCCTATAATCACTTTAATTATGCTTCTTAACACTTGGCTTGCATGTTATTTTTGTTTTCATTGATTTAGGAACTAGACACCTCCTCCAAGATGTAGTATACCATGCGGTTTAGATCAATGGACTTGAACCTATGATGTGAACAATAACAATAACTTTTTATTGCGATTAGTTATTTGGTACTATTTTGAAGGGTGTTCGAGTCAGATTTTAAAAAGAGTTTATGCTTATAAGCTTTTTTAGATAAGTTTCATCACAATAGCTCTAAAAAAAGAAACCTTATCTGTGTTAACATATAGCTAATAATTTATTTATCGCATACAATGAGATATATTAGTAATGAGCACTTCAGAAATAAGAACAATCAAGTTAGTGTGACTCACCTGCAAGCTATCATCCACACCATTAGCATGTATAATTTGGAAGGTCATTCAGTGTGCAAAGAGGCATCACTAACGTAATGAAGTGGCTAGAGAGACCAAGTATGTTATGATTTTGCCTTTGTGGCCCAATGAGTCGCATACCTGAATGAGTTAACATTTTCTGGGGTGTTTAGGAATCTATACAGATCTTCTGTGTACTAGATCAGGTCAAAATTGATCAATATGTGACTAATGAAGGTTGCATATCAACACTTGCAGGTCCTCATAAGCCAAGCACAAGCCCTCCTTCCTTCAAGTACATGGAAACTTAAAGTGATCTTAGAACAAATAAAATTCATGGTATTTTTTCCGTTTCGACAACCTATTTATGGTTTATTCTATTTGAATTCTTGATAAATTAGATCTATTATGGTGGTTTGATGATGCTTAGCTGATTTCAATATATTAACTTTAACTAAAAGGATGATCCTCAGGTTTGTTGGTCTTACACTTATACAAGACCAAGATATGCACATAGGAAGCACCACAAGTCTGCCCCTAAGGATTGGTAGACAGAAGACATTGCAGACCTGAATATAGACCTATTCAGATGCGTCATCAATACTTTAAGGTCGAAAAACATGTTACCACCACAACTTATTAGTGAAGCATTGCATGTTTATGCATGTCGTTGGCTTCCAGATGTAACAAATAGTAGAACTGACAGATAAACAGCAACGGCTTCTCAAATGACCCAAGAAGAATCTGTAAAGAGCATAAAACAACATGAGATGATTATAGTCCCAATTCCAGAAGATAGAAGATCAGTTTCAGTTGGGTTCCTGATAAGACTACTTAGCATGGCAAAAATATTAAGGGCGTCGCCAGTGATATGCACGCATCTTATTAAGAAGTGTAGCCAACAGTTAGAAGTGACAATAAATGATTTAATGTTATCTTTGCATAAATCTTCTGGTGATAATCCCAAATAGGATATTGAATTGGTTGAGGCTGTCTTTATTGCATCTACACTTCTTGAAGAAGGCAGTGCATGTTCCTCCTGGAGCAACATTCATATCACTATTGAAGGAAGCCATTCATGTCATAAGTTCTGGTTATGAAGATAAATCCGAATAGGGCAAAGAGGTTAAAACTATATTCATTTAAATTTAAACAATATTTTTTTCCTTGGTGACATTATGACTGGTTGAGTTTTATGTGAATTATAACATGTCGGATAGATTTATGGTTCGGTTACTGAGGATATCTTAACAAGGTTCAAGATGCATTATCACGGTTGGCGATGAGTGTACTGTATTCCAAAAACACCAGCTTTCAAGGGTTCAGCTTTAATTAATCTTTCTGTATCGTCTTCACCAAGTTAGTATGCGTTTCACTATTTATTTCTTTGGAGGCCAGGGGTCTGGACTATTAGCATACAACATCATATGTATATCTATGATGTTGTTAACATACGTTTCAGTAATCGAAGCTCGCATATGTGACTGATGGTCTCATATTCTCTTAATGTTTGTAGGAACTTAACGCGGGGCTTTCACACTATGAATACGGCCTACACCCGAACTGTTTTAACCGACACATGTAAGTTTTCCGGTAGGGTCCACATCTCAGTCGACATTGTCCAGGAAACCAAATTCATCGTCCTAAATGCCGCCGATCTTGCTGTCGATCCTAAATCTATTCATTTTCGATCAAAGGTATTTATTATTAATTACTACTATTGATGGTAAACAGCTACTAATAAAATGATTATAGGATGGTGATGACGTGGAAGCTGTTAAGGTTGAGGTTTTTGAAGATAATGAGATATTGGTTTTGGAATTTGGTCAAACTCTGCCTCTTGGTCTTGGTCTTCTGTCCATCTCTTCTTTTCAAGGCACTTTGAATGATCAAATGAAAGCACTACGGTCTTTTTTAACTCTGTAAGTAATGAATGGTTTACTTTTCTAGCTCAACTGCTAGGAACAACTCAAGACCACTTACAAATATTTAATATTGAGATGGAAGCTAAAATGAAGTCCCATCAGATGCCTGAGCAGGTAAAAGCTATAAGTTCATAGTTCTATGGCTCATAGCTTTCTTCTTTTGTTTTCAGCTATTAATGTTTATCTAATCTTATCATACTTATGTGTTCTCTTTTAGAAGTGGATTACCCCTATGATGTTGGAGATGGTTACACAAACTTCTGTTTATCATTGGTTACTTGAGGGTATACAGCCATCATCTTCCTTTTTAACATTGCTTTCTTTTTCTTTCTTTTTGGTGTGTAAGATTAAAATTTTATTTTGTTTATGTTGTGCTATGGTACAGGTGATTTTGAACCTACAAATATGTTTGATAAAACCGCTAATTTAGCAAACAATCAGATAATTAACTACAGATGTGATCCATCTGAGAAATGGTTGGTATTCATTAGAAATGCTCCTGGCTCACCAGAGGTTCGTTGATATTTTCTGGTTTCATGGCACCATTTTTTTCCTTATGCTATTCTTAGATCAGAACTCTTGTTGTTTATCAGTTTAAGTTTTACAACTAGACTGGCCGTAATTTGGGCACCGTCTACAACTGTGCTCTTACCTGGATACTCTGAACTATTGATGTTGTTTTGGTAACAGTGACTTCATCATATATCGGAAATTAAATGTTAGTCAGTTTTAATGTTTATATGATTATTGACATTCTCCTACTTTTGAGAGTTATATTTCATAAATAGTCAAAGGATAGAAATTTGAATGGTTATTGAACTTAGCATCTAATTCAATAACTAATGCAACTTTATAATGTATTCTACAGTATCTTACACTGTAATTTATATTTTGTCATCATCGTAGAGCAACATCTATGCTAGACATTGCTTTCCATGTTGGTATGAACCTGCTTGTAAGGCTACATTCAAGATCACATTTGAGGTTCCTTCACAGCTTGTAGCTCTTTCAAATACGCCAGTTGTTGAAGAAAAACTCAATGGCAATCTCAAGATTGTTTCCTACCAAGAATCACCAATCATGTCTGCCTATTTAGTGGATGTTGTTATTGATTTGTTTAATTATGTTGAAGATCAAACTCCCGATGGTATCTCCCATCCTTTCGCTTCTTCATTATATGTATGCTATCACCTGACCATATGGTATCCATTTGTAGAAATTAAAGTTAGGGTATATTGCCAAGTTGGGAAAGCAAATCAATGGAAGTTTGCTTTAGATGTTGGTTTAAGACCCTCGGCCTCTACAAAGAGTATACTTCACGGAACATTTTAATACTAAATAAAGATTAATATATTGACTTCTGATTTAGAATTCCGTAGGCAATAATCTCTTACAACTTAAGTTTATTTCGATAATATAATGTCTTAACTTATGCATCTTATCTAAAAAGTTATTTTCATTGTGAATTGTACATATTCTTTTTGTCTCTACGGTGGAGGATTTTTTTAAAATTTATAGTAATACCAATGATTTTAAAGTTTGTGATCTGATTCTTAGCATGAAACTAAGTGTTAACGGGATTTTAAATGAGTTTGGGAATATGAGTGTTGGAATTTTCTATTAAACATAATTGTAGACATCTTTAATTATGATGCAACGAAAAATATAGTTTTTACTATAAACTTTAAAGAATTACTTTCGTGATAAAGATTTTAAACATAAGACATATACTTTCTTCTCGTGGATAATATATTAACTTTTATTTCCTCTAATCAAATAAGAGAAATATCTTGAATGTTGTTAATACATTAAATGAATAATTTGATATATAATTGATGTGTTGTCGTGTAGAGTCAATTATTTAATTATCAAGTTTTACATTTATATTTAGCCGACAAACCTAAAACAACACTTTAACGGGCAGTGTACCTCGTCAAGATGAAGTTTCGTGGTAAGTATGGTGTCGAACACTAAGAGTGAAACATTAATCCTATGTTCTATCAGTATTTTAATTTGTCTATTTACTGGTTAAACCTATGATATATACATTGTCTAATGATATGGGGGGTTTTCAGCCTAAGAGACTGGCACAGGTTTAATGGTGACAAATATCAATTCAATAAACAATAAACACAAAAGAAAAAATTTAGAAGATAGATAAAGCGGTTCAAGCCAAATGATAGAAAATTGTATTAGCAATTTTAAATCCAGTTCAATGTGGATTTGTGTTGTTTTAGTGCAATGATTTATTTAACTGAAGCGGGATGTTCATTCTTAAGACTTCGGGGGGACATCAATGCAAGCACATAGTTACGATTAATGCCCGTTACAATTAAGGCTAATCCGAATAAAGCATCCTTTAGTTTAATTATAAACTATCTTAGGGAATCAAAGCAGTTGGTGATCCTGTGTATTACCACCTTTAGCCAACTGGGAACTCTTACCTACTTTTTGTTTGATGTGGCTTGTGCGCCACACCCTATATACTGGTAGTCACTATTCAAAAATCTTTATCAGTTAATTAAGAGCCAATGATTGTGAAACATATACGGTGTTCACTACCGGTCTAACTATGTCATTATTACCAAAGACAAAGATAGTAATATTTAAGAACCACGAATATAGAGAGATATCTGGTATTTCTAGGATTAATTTTTAGGTATCACTGAGACCAGTTGAATGTGATAGGTAGCATAATTCAATAACTGCATAAACAAGTATGGAGGTGATAAACATTAATATAATACAATCCTAACGATTATAAGAATATCGATTTTTCCAGACAAACCAAACATTGAATTTTCATTTTAAGATGGCTAATACACACTTGAGGGTATTAGCCCACAACCATGTAATTGTATACAAAGCGTAATAATAACAATTGGAAATCGAACGATTTAAGAGGAATGTATAAAATTACACGTGTTTTTACGGATTCATGATCTTATGCCTTGACCTTGGTAGGTGATCTTCTCTTTCTAAAAGTTCGTCTTTAATTAGTCATGTTTAATAATAGATATGTGATATTTGTCAAACTGATAACTCGTTTTTAGTTATATCTATTATTTAGTGTCTGACATAATATACTTGATACGACGTAATCTGTCTCAAGGTCGTTACGGCATATTAGGGATTTGAGTAACTTTCCTTGGAAGTATAGCGCGCTACATTTCTGTCTCATCTTTCAGTTATATCCTTTCCCAATTTACTTTTTATTACCCTGTATTCTTTTCGAATAGAGTTATCTTCAATGGATATGGCGTAAAGGAAGCAGTTGATAACGCGTATTAGGGAGGAATTGGTCAAACGGGCTTAATTGTTGAAAGTCTCTTGGCGCGGATACGCTCGTTATCTCTTTTTCAGACACGTGTATGTAGTCTGAGGAAATCAGCCAATCTTCAATTGTCTTGGTTTAGGCTCCAATTATGCGCCTTTTAGGCTATTGTCTTCACTAAAAATCCGCACTGAAAAATTTATTTTGGTATATTTATCAACTTAAAAGCAATTCTAAGTACCATTATCATGCAATATATTACATAAAATAAGTGGGCAAAACAAGATGGGAATTAATGATAGATAATAAAATGGACGTATATTTGATGTCATCAATATTGCCACTTGCATTCCTATATGTCATCAAGTCTTAGCGGCAGAAGGGTACTTAGGCAATAATGTAATCAGGAAATAGCATACAGTTTTGAAAACACTTGTGTCCAAAGAAATCAAGCATGTAATCTCCCCCGAATTTAATAAAACAAGTAGTAGAAAAAGGGGCTACGAACTCACCTTGAGTGAATGGTAATCAACAAGTATTCAAAATAGAAAATGCGTCACGAAGGAATCCGAAGGCAACCTAATCCAATATAGGTCGTATAAGTACTAAACACTTTGATTATTTATAGGTCGTATAGCTCATCATACTATCGTTCGGGCTATCATAATTAAGAGGTCGTGTAGTGAACGTATGAGGAGCTAGGACACTTTAAATCGTAAATCCAACAACTCGTCGATACGCCACCCCGAAGAGGCCTCATTATGAAACTCCCTAGTAATATAGTACTTTGATAACTAATACAACGTATGATTCTATATAGCTACATCACCGTCTACTCGTGTTTGCGAAATAATATTTAAATTGCATTTGCTAAATATTATTCGTGTATTTGAACTCGTATAATCGAATATATAATTCAATTGTCTTTGTAAAATAATATTTATAAAGTTTAAGACATGTATAAATATTATATAAATGATTCTAAAATGTTTCGCAAAAATTTATTTTAAAAACGAACCAACACTATTCACCTCAGGAAATAGTGCACAAGTTAGAAAATAATGCGTAACTTTCTCGTTTTAAGCCCGTTTCTTACGTTTCTTATGCCCACATTTTCGTATTAAGTCGAGTTATCAAAATATAACATTTTTAAAATTTTAGTTTTTCTGATGAATAGTGATTTTTACTGTTCATAACAGATATATACTTATTTTTATAGTTTTTGTTATCGTAAACTCGTAAACGTCGTATTTTATTCGTTATAGCTCCGTTTTTAACGATTCTTTCGAGTACGATCTCGTAATTAAAAGTTATATCATATTTTTGATGTTTTAAAAATATCACTTTCTGTAATGAATAGTAAATTTTATAAAAATAGTTTTATAAAAGTATTTCTCGTCGTAAACTCGTAACTAACGTATCTTTTTCGTTATAAATCGGTTTTTCGAGTTTCTTATCATTTTGGAATCGTCATGAGGCGTATTATTTTTATGTAATGTCAAACCTACTGTATGAAGTCGAAATCAAATCACCCTTTTATTATCCAAGTGTGTTCATTTATAAAGAGTTTGTTTTATTAACTTTATAAACCCAAATTTATACAAAATCATGTTTATACTTAAACAACATGTCAACATATTTATTAATCCATTTTTCCATGATATATATAACAATATGACATAAGAAAAGTGTGTAAATTCATAAACATAAGTGATAATTCGTTTTACATATTAAAAATCCTAAGTGGTGATATAGTTATATAAAACATGTAAACATATAAAAATGATGAAAGTAAAGACATGAAGGTTTTTAGATAACCTTATTATGATGTAAGATGATGAACCAAAGTATCTAAACCCTTGTTTAGATATAAAACCCTAGCTTTCCATTTTAAAACCCTAGTTTCACTTTTCTTGATTAATACTTGAAAAAGGTTAGCCAATGCTTGGAAATACCTTAGAATATCTTAGGATGGATGTGTATAGAAGTGTATGGGTTGTATAAAAATTGATATAGGTTTGTGTAGGGGGGGGGTTGATGCCGTGAGCAATAGAGAGCAAAAAGGGAGGTTTTGTTTGATTTTTACTAAGTGTTAGTGCATGTATGAGCTATATCTCTTATGTATACATGTATATAAAGAGTAAATCTAGTCAAAGGGACAAGGTATGGTGTAGGGATGGTCTTGGTCTTGGTCCAAGTCAAAGAGACATAGCATGGTGTAGTAATAAAGAGGTATGGTGTAGGTTAATGAAGTATGGTGTTCATTTGACCAACTTGAAGAATTTTTCATATATCACTTGTACAAATGGCAAGAATTTCGGCAAAGATAGGATATAGATGATATATTTTGTAATTTTTATGTATTGGGTATAAAAGTGGGTATTTGTTGAAGCGTAGAAAAGTTTTTGTGGTTCCGGGAGTGCCTAAACGCAATTTATCGCGAAACGTATACACTTTACGTATCCGATAAAAATAAAATGAACAAAGTTAATAATTATCCTCAAAATAATTATATAACCCTTGCTTGATGTAAACATTTAATTGTTTGATGCCCGATTACATTGAACGCTAATTTTTGGCGTACGCGATTTAACCTATCGCTTATGATTTAAAGCAAATGCGTACAATACAAAAGATACATTGTGGATTTATCGGCGTCGTCAATGACTTTAAAACACAGGGTGTTATATTAAATATTAAGTTTTTAAAACTGATAACGTCCAGACACGTCTATACGCCGTATCCAGAGGGGTTCGATACGCCGTATAGAGTGTCTGGGAAGACAGACTCGATAATAAAATTGAAAATACATTATGGGTTATCTCCCGGCAAGCACTTTTGTTTACAGAAAAGTCTTTAAGTTAGACTTGCCCCAATTTAATCCCATCCTTATCAAACAATTTGGGGTCGAACGGGATGCCAAATGGCACGTATAAATTCTTAATGATAAAAATGAATGGCATCCCTTTAAAGCATTTACTAATCATGATTTTAATTATTAAAACAAAATCTTTTATAACGAAAGATTTACCCGATGTGTCATGATCAGTTTCAATGTTATCATCAAACTCAATGGCAGTAGTGTCATTGCTTATGCAAATAACACTATCCATCGGTTTGATATCAATGTTCTCCGAACACGATTCAATATTAATTTCAACATAGTTATTTACCGGTTCCGGTTTTAAATCATTAGCATGAATTAATTTATAAGAATACGAATCCTTGTTATATATAAAAGTATAATCCTCGTCCTCGGAATCAGAAAATGATATATGAAAATCAATGTCAGATTTAATTGCATTGTAAATACTTACAGTGGGTTCAGAAGAAACATTCTGATTTGATGTTGATGCATCATTGTAGACGATAGCTGGGAAATCTGTTTTAAAATCTGTGAAAGAATCAAGATCTTCACAATATACCTCACCGTACGTAGCAGTTTCCCAATTAAACGTATGTTCACTCCCTCGAGCCTTATCAGCCATAAGCTGGATGTACTCTTCCATCGTGATGTTGGGGTCGTCCATTACCTGTAATAATTTGCTACGAAGAAAAAGGTTAAATGGACTAATACGCCGTATTCAGTAATCTGAGTACGCCGTATTGATGATAGAGTCGAATACGCTGTATTGGTTTAGAAAAATTTTATACGCCATATCCAAGAAGATGAATACGTTGTATTGAGTATTCGACTTAGAATGTTACAGCAGGCTGTAACAATGCACACAAACACACAATATGCAAAATATACAATGCAAGAAATTAAACACACAAACAAGCACACAAATATGCAATTTAAACTAAACTAAAACACTAATAAATAAGAATTAAACAACTTCACTCCCCGGCAACGACGCCAAAAACCTGAAGTGCTGTCGTATAGGGTCAATAAATAAGAATTTTACATTTATATTTAGCGATAAACCTAAAACAACACTTTAACGGGCAGTGTACCCGGTCAAGATGAAGTTTCGTGGTAAGTAGGGTGTCGAACACTAAGAGTGAAACATTAATCCTATATTCTATCAGTATTATAATTAGTCTATTTACTGGTTAAACCTATGCTATATACGTTGTCTAATGATATGGGGGTTTTCAGCCTGAGAGACTGGCACAGGTTTGGTGGTGACAAATATCAATTCAATAAACAAGAAACACAAAAGAAGAAAATTAGAATATAGAAAAGCGGTACAAGCCAAATGATAGAAAACTGTATTAGCCATATTAAATCCAGTTTAATGTTGGTTTGTTTGTTTTAGTGCAATGATTTACTTATCTCGAAGCGGCATATCATTCTTAAGACTTAGGCGGGACATCATCCTAAGACCTAGACACGATTAATCCTGTCACAATTAACGCATCCGCATAAAGCATCCTTTAGTTTAATTATAATCTATCTTAGGGAATCAAAGTAGTGGTGATCCTGTTAAAACCCTAGCCCAACGAGACTTTACCCACTTATTGTTTGACGGTGTTTTATATACTGGTAGTCCACTATTCAAATCTTTATCAGTTAATTAAGAGCATGATGGCTGAAACATATACGGGTCACTTACCGGTCTAACTAAGCTCATAATTCAAAGACAAAGACAGAATGTTATTTGTGATCCTATTGGTCCAGTAATATAAAACATGATATGGAGAGCTATCCCGGTATCTATATTACTTTTTAGGTATCACTAGACCTAGTTGAATGATAGGTCGCATATTCAAACACATAAACAAGTATGAGGTGATAAACATAATTAAACAATCAACAATTAATTAAGAAATCAATTTTTAAAACAAACCAAACATTGAACTTTCATTAAGACGGCTAATACCCGAGGGTATTAGCCCACAACCATTGTAATTATACAAGTGTAATCAAATAATTGAAATCGAACGATTAAGAGAGTAAAAATTACATGATGTCTTTTATTGATTCGTGATCAATGCTTGACCTTGGTGGCTGATCTTCTCTTCTAAAGTTCGTCTTTAATGAGTATGGTATGTAGAATGTGATATTGCACACTGAAAACTCATTTTTGAGTCTTTTATTTATAGTGTATGAAAAAGACTCGATACGCCATATCTGGCTAGGTCGATACGACGTATAAGGCCAGATTCCTTGGAGTGCGCGCTACGTTCTCAATCAATCAGTGATATCCTTCCCAATTTACTTTTATTACTGTATCTTCGAATAGTTATCTTCATGGATACGGCGTATGGAAGCAGTCTGATACGCCGTGAGTGAATATGCGTATTGGGAATTGGTCAAACGCGTTTTCTTATAAAGTCTTGGCGCTGATACACCGTATCTCTTTAGTTGGATATGGCGTATTGGTAAAAATTCATAAATCTTCAAATGTCTTTGTTTTAGCTCAAAATTACGTGCCTTTTAGCGTGTCTTCATAAAACAATCCTGAATTACTGCATTTATCACTTAAGCAATAAGTAAACCAAATAATGCAATAATTTATAATAAAAGTGGGCAAACAGATAGGAAAAATAATATAATAAAGTGACGTTATTTTGATGTCATTACCCCTCGTACTTGGTTTCATCAAGGATTAATGCTAATTCCATGGCTGACTCAATTCCCGTAGGTATTTGAAATCGCACCGCCCGTGCTTGCTCCTGTTTTTACCCCCTTTAGGAAAATCCCCTCGAGTACCTCCTCATGTAACCTGGTAATTGTGCCGCCATCATTCTCAACATAGTTGATATGTCCCAGAGCTGATCCCGCTCTGGCTAATGGCGAAAAATTGTTCATTTAAGCTACCCTCTTGCGAGGATTAAAAACGAACTAGCATCCGCCGCTTTAAATCTTCCCAACTCCAGAATGGTTCCCTATTGTCAGTCCATCAAAACCAAGACAGGGCTGGACCCTCTAGGCACATCATCGCAGCCTTGAGTCTCTCCCTAGAGTCACTAATCTTAGGATCGTCAAAAAATCTCCCGCGAGGTAAACCCCATCCATATAATTACATCCTCGTTAAAAAAGAGGCATATTTAGTTTTCGTAATCTATAATAATTCCAGACACCACCCCCGTTCCAATCCCGGTGAAGCAAGTGGTGTGTATGGTTTGATTTGGTGCCGGAAAAAACCTACCAGTGTTTACCAATGAAACATCCGAGAAATTTTAGAACATCCCTTCGGTACTTACCGGTAGCCTACATTTATGGCTACTGTGATCCCCTGTCTGAAACGGCTAAAAAATTCATCCATTAGACCCATTATGGAAACAAATAACCTTGGCTAAGTCAAAGGGGAGGCCAGAAAAACTAGTGTACTTGGCGAAGGATAGTAAGGACGCTCGGTTGTTGCATTGTTGGGTGAGGGCAAAGTTGGGCAGCGATGTAGTAGTGGTGATTGGTTGTTGCAGTCACCAAACGGGGTAGGATTGCAGCGGTTGGGTGTGGAGGGGCGGTAGTATGGTGGTGGCGGCGGCCAGTGGGCAGCCGTTGTCGGTTTACAACAGTTTATATGAATTTCAGCAACCATATATTCGGCATCATTCTTATTTTTTTCATTGTCTCTTTTAATTCTACTTGGCTCCCAGCTTGCACATCATGTACTGCTTGAACTTGCCTCCAGATCGGCTACCTCGTCATGCGTGAAATTTTTATTACCTGTAGTGAAGAAGTAAATCGACCTGAATAGTGTCGTCGGATCAGTGGGCTCTGATACCAATTTGATAGAAACCAAATCGATAACAGTAAATTGAAACAAACAACCATAGTCTGATGCTTGTTTATAAATTATAAACAAAAGTAAATCCTACAAAACAAGAAGAAAATAAAACAAGAAATCCTAATGCCCAAACCCTTAAGGTAATCCCCCTTATATATAGGTGTGGATTACTTCTTCCCCAAATTAATACCAAAAATAACATACTTAACCATTAACTAATAGTTAATGGCAATTATCCCCCTCAACTCTTACGCTAATATCTTTGGCCCTAACCATTCATATCAGTCATATTGCGGATTCAATCCCTAGATAACGGGGGTCGATTTCGTTAATCCTTAAAGTCAATTTTTGTTACCTGTTTGGTCCTTCGAGCCCCGTTATACGTAACTAGCGTTAATTTGACTTTTCAACCATGGAATTTATGTAATTTTAAATTTTCGTTATTTCACCATTGGTCCATAACTCAAAATTTTAAACAGTAACCTTTAATGAGATTTTTTTTGTCTTTTTCCACTTACACCATTAGTTCTTGAATAATTTTTTTTGTCTTTTTCCTATTTAATAACACTCTCATTTTAATGTTCGATTTTGAGTAATGTTGAATTCCGTTCTTATTTCCATTATTTTTTATGACGTTATAAATTAATACACTCCGTAACCTACACCATAACGACTATGAATCCCATCTGAAACCATGACCACCATAAAGTGATAAAACCTATGATCACCATACTAAATCAAATAGAACACTCAAAATACATTGTTATTCAATCTTTTTGTCACTCGTAATTTAAAGAAGAAGATTCATTATGTGTAAACAAGTTTTATACTATTCAATTTTAGTCACTCTATTTTTACCAGCTAATAAAATGAAACTGCAAGTGACTTTTACTGCGGTATAACCATAAGCGACTTAACTAAGAAAATTAATTGATGGTAACACTATTATAGTAATTTTCAGTCAAGATGGAATTAGGTTCTGGGTGAAATCACATCAATTATAAGTAAGAAGTAAGATCATCTAAAACTTATGAAATTAAATAATCTAGTATACAAGAATGAGGTTAGGAAAACCATTAATATAACATTTATTTCCACAACTGATGATTTTATAATTCAATCTTCTTACAATGCAACTACAGAGGACCCTATTTGCTGCGCCGTTACTGGCGAAGCACTCATACTCGAATCCATCGTCTTAGAGACACATTCGGACACAACTGCATCTTCAGTATACCTTGTTGTATCAAAGGCTGAATTCAGTTCAGTCTTGAGCGGACTCAACCTGCAAAACAAGCCAAGTATAAGAAACACATATACTATGCCAACTTTAAAGTCTACTCACTGAAATCAAACTAATTGCGTATTTACATGTTATTCCCTCCATCCCATAATACATGTCAAGTATAAGACCTCAAGAGAGTCGAGTGATGGATTCGAGTATTTTAAGAGATATGTTATGTAATGAAAACTAGAACTACAGTCTGGTTCTTGGTTCTTTAATCTTGATAATTTTGGTATCGGGTCGATTCATGCGTAAAATATCAAATGAAGGTGGAAATTTGCCAAACTCATAGCTAAAATATCAAATGAAGGTAAAAGTCTCCCTCCGTTCCAAAATTATTGACCCCGACAAAAAACACACAGTTTAAGAAAAGTGCATTTATTACTGCTTTCTCTTTCTTACTTTTTGATAGAAAGACAGTTTTACCCTTAGGTAATTAATTTAAGTCTTCTTTAAAGTTTGTAATAATAATTTCAAACAAGGGTAATATAGTAAACTTGATCAAACTTTCTTATCTATTTTTAGTAGTGGAGAATTAAATTGGGACATCCCAAAAAGGAAACGTGGACAATAAAAATGGGACGGAGGGAGTATAATATTAAACATATAACATTAGACCACAAAGGATAGACCATGTAACAAATTGAATACTCCTCTACATTGCATGATGCAAATTGCATCAGTAGGTAAGTTAACATCAGAAGGAAAATTGCTATGCAAATTTGCATCAGTAGATATACATCACAAGGTATAGACCATGTAGCAAATATGCATCAGTAGATAATGAACTTACCATTAAACTTAATATCATACTACACAAACATAATAGCAACAAACAAAATAAGTTACTAATACCATACAACACAAGAATTAAGCATATCATATGTTACAGAATTGAAAGTGAAAAGTTACTATAATATGATCATATAGAGCATATGTCTGACACCAACAAATGGGCAAGTTTATTACGTTTCCATGGACCATTTTACTTGTGCTTTCAAATAAAGATTAGCAAAAAAAACCAACTCGGGTGAGTCGGGTAAATCCGAACCCGCAAGCAAAGTATTTTGAACACCAATACTCGACCGCTATTTCATATTCAGGGGTTACTCGGGTCGACCGTTTAACCATGTTAGATTTTGAACCCTAGTAACCCGACCCGATTATCCTATTTCGGTTCGGGCCAGGTCCGGGTCCGATACAAGTTTGGGTTTTATGACACCCTTCTACAGTTTCATGACCAAATGGTATAACCAGCGTTCCACCAAACCCCTAATCTCACTCTTCCACTATGTCCAACCGAACCTAACTCGCACAAGAAATTATCGGCACAAAAGCCATAGGACTCTCTCGCGTATAATCAAAAATTCAACTCCTCCGTTACCTTCACCCGGGTTTACAAACAATTTAATGATCTATTGTAATTATCATCAAAAGATCACTTTATTTGTGTCGCCTAGTTTATTACAGTATAAACAAACATTGACACCAAGAAATAGCCCAAGTTACAAAAACAGACACACCCCACAAAATGTATCGGGCAAGGTTGAAAATATCGCTCGGCGGTACATCGGCGGTCGACCACCTATAAGCGATAAATCGGTCTTGGCACGATTTATTGGTTTCTCGGCGGAGACCATAAATCATAAAGGAATTTATTTTTTTAAAATAATTTACATATTTTTATTAAATTTATTAGTCTTTTTATATTTTTTAGTTATATATATATAGAGTTAGGATCAAATGAGAAGTTTTCTTAAAATAAGAAGGATAAGAAGTAACTATAACCGCATATCCGAGATGCACCGACTTAAATTAGATGCATCTCTATAATCTTAGATGCATTATAATGCATCATAATGTGTTTTTTAGCTTTTAATTAGATGCATATACGTATATTAGATGCATTTCATGATTCCTCTTGTTTTTTGGTCCTCTACATGTGCCAAAATCATGAAAATCAATTTGCACCATCTACACATCAAATTAACTTTCGAAACTCAAAATGGTGCATCTAGATGAATAGAAATGCATCTAATGAAAGTCGTTGCATCTCAAATGTGTGATTTTAGTCACTTCTCACCACTTCTTATTTTAATTTACTTCTCACTGGATCCCTACTATATATATATATATATAGACACACACACACATACATACTAGTGGCTAAGCTCGCCCGATGGACGGACATGACTTGTAATTATTGTTTACATTTTTTTTGCTAAATATTGGTTTTTAAAAATTGTATATTATACAAAAAAAAAATTGGTGAAAAATATTTTTTTAAGAAAAATGTATATATAAGAGGATGTAATTTATCAATTTTAAATAGTTGAAGATGTATATAGACATTAATCAAATACAACTTTATGTAGAAGTCGTCAATAATGGACCAATCAAATAAAACAAAGTTTTCTTTAATACTCACTTCATTTGTACTTTGGGAAATGCACAATGAGCCATCTGCAAACCCCAATAGAGTTCAACTTGTGTGGGAGTCTTGCCTAAATTGAAACCAATGTTAAAATTATATCCTTTTGCCGAGAACAAAATGTTGAATATCCCTGAATATACCGTCAAATTAGAGTAAGTATGCCTCTTAACACGAATAGGAAATTATGTGAAAATATCAAGTTTTTGTACTTTTTTTCTTACACAAATGTGGACACCCTCCATTAATTGTGACAAAACACCTTCAAAATAATAATTACTCTAACCATGTGTTTAGTTCATATATAAAATATATTTTCTTAATAAAAAATATGCATGTACGGAGTATATAATTATGAAAGATTCAAGATCTTGATGTGCAAAAGGTATATGATACTTTTCATCCTATGGCATGCAATAAGTTTACCCAAAAAAGCACAATTTCAAACAAACAGGATCGAATATTCACAAAAAGAAATTGATTATTCAATCATGCCTATGTTGAACATCGCCATCATATGGTTCCTTCCTTTTAATATTTATTTCTTTTTTAATTTTAAGGCGGCTACAACTACAATCACGTCTGACTGGTCCTGCTATTATGATGCTTTCTGGAGCTTTCATGATAACTTTTTATTATACCTCACGTCATCATGCTTATGGTTACCACTATGCACATCCTCTATATATTGGAACATTAACTCATTTAAAGAAGTTGAAGTTTGTACTCCCTCCGTACCAAGTTAGTGTCCCCCGATAAAAAAAACACATTTAAGAAATAAGGCATATATTACAGCTTTCTCTTTCTTAATTTTTGACAGAATGACCGTTGTAACCCTTAGCTAATTAATTACAGTCTTCTTTAAGCTTTGTAATAATAATACCAAATAAGGGTACTATAGTAAACTTGATCAAACTTCCCTATTTATTTTTAGTAGTGGACAATGAAATGGGTACGTCCCCTAAAAGAAAACGGACAATAAAACTGTGACGGAGGGAGTAGAAAAAAGAGTGTTCTTGACCCTACCTCGACCGATACAAAAATACTAACCAGTTTGTCTCATAACCTAACCCAACCTAAACATCATTCCAGCTTTGTCAAATGTTAAAATATACTAAAAATTCTAATTCTCTTTATCATTTCATCTAAGATGGCCAACTTTAGGTCACCAATTAGAGACATTGCAACACTAAGGCGGCATTTCATTCCTCCGCTATAGCTTCGAGCTCTCACTCTGATTGCCTTGGTGAGTCTCACATATGCCAATGTTTTTTGCACAACCTGTATAAAATTCGAATAAAGACATGTAAGAACATAAGATATCGATGGCTTATCGAAAAAGGACATGTAAAAACATATGAGCACAAATATGCTATACAACTGGTTTGACATAAACGATTCCAGGAAAAACAGTTGACAAAAGTGCTGCATTTACTTAAAAATAAGTCGATTTGAGCTAAGTTATTGTGTCTAAGGAGTTGCCAAATAGTATATTAAAACATTATGCTTAACGGGTCATAAATCGCCCCAAGGCATATTTTTAGTGCAGACATTCACCTAACTTATTCTATTACAATAAAATACATTTTGTTGAAATATGACACAACTCAAGATTCACAACTTTCTCCTGCATGAATTATTACCTTGATGGCTTCTTAATGAAAAGAACAGCCATTAACATCCCAATAGTTTCCACTGCAATTCTCGTAAACCTATTGATAATAACACAGAAAGTAATCCACAAAGTTAAAAAAACAGAAAATGAGTTGATATTGCCAGAAGAAGCCTTGTCCAAATACATACCCTGCAAAAGTTATGTCGATAGTTAATTACAAATTTGCTCCAAGTAAGGTCTTCAAATTAAAGAATAAAAAATATTATAATTACCATACAAACCAAGTTAAGAACAACTTATGCCCCAAATCATCTCTTCCATTAGAAAAGTATACAAATTATTGTAGATTAAAATAGTAGGTTCCGTAACACCTTTATCAAAGAGGTTGACGACCAGTATCAATGTATGATACCCACATACTTCAGCAGAAACTAAAGTCTCATCAATCTCAAACTTCATTTATAAACCGATCAATCAAAAGTTACTGTAACATTAGATTATGGTAGGTGGATGCCACACATACGACTAGAATGAGTGAACCTATTGTGCACACACGTTAAATATTAGAAGTACTTTAATACTTCACGAATGCTTTCTAATTAAACCGATTGGACCAAAATCGACATAGACAAGACCATTGTTGTGTCCCGAATTATTGACGGCATACACAAGAAGGTTCTAGGAAGTGTTTAGGTTTGATGGATGCAGAGATAAGGAGAAGAGAATGATGATAAGGCTTGGAAGGTTATGATCCGAGTAAAAGTGTATAAAGAACGTTGAACCTTATCATGAGCAAGATTGAGATCTTTAATACTCCCTTTTCCTTAGCCTTTCTGGTCGTCCCACATAGCCTCAAAACAACAGGAAATCATTCATCTCTTCTCCTATTACTTACATCAGCCAAATAAACCCAAAACCCTAATTAGGGTTCCTTCTCATTCGGTTCTTCCATTTTTGGTAAATCTTTTTCAAGGTTTTCGAGTGTGATCTGGTCCTACACGTTCTAAGTTAGATTGGCAGTGTTGGTTTACTTGTTGTCAAGGTGTGACGACATCAGATTCGATTAGGGTTTTGATCTTGTTGATTTTCGGTTCACTCTTGGCCTTTTCAGTTTGAACCGATTTTCATATAAACCCTAGACTTCTATTCTGAATTTTGGTACACATTATTAGAGAGGTTTTGGGTACATGATTCAGGGGAGATTATATTACAAGTGTTGTTTGGGTTATACATGAGGTTTGGACTAGCACCCGGGCGTACTTGTTAGACGTGTTTGTGTGAGCACTCGTAGAGGTGACAATTTAGTCACTTTGTTTCATAACATTTGCTGTTGTCTACAAGGGTTAGTTTTCTGTTTTTCCTTTCTGTTAATTATTGTGTGTTAAACATTATGCACTTTACTTGATCCATATCCCTGCGTACTCGTGGTTGTTAATGTAACATTTTATATAAAATTCCAACAAGTGCTATCAGAGCCAAGGTTGTTTGGTGTATTATGGGTTACACACATAATTAAACACGCTTAGGGCTGCATGAAATCTAGTTTATTTATTGTTTTATTGGAAAATTATGGCAATGACATGCAATCCTTGCCATAAATAATGAATAAACACCTAGAATCAATTGCAATGTTACTTGATAATAAGAATAGATTAAAATTAAAAGTTAATTAAGTTTTCATGTTACTATATTCTTGTTTTATCTCGGCTGTAAGACTCACGCAATCATGTTATATGATGGATGTGGCGATATAGGCACTTTAGTAGAAAACCTAGTGAGAGTCTTATGGTTCTCCAATTGGGGAAGACTCTTTTGAGAACTCGAGGCATTATATGACTACTGCTTTCTTTATAAGAGTTTGTCTTCAATTTTAATCCAATTTTATGTATGTTTTAATTGCTCATATGTGATATGCCATGTGTCTAGTCAATATTTTTTATGCAAAATATAGACTTTAATGAAAACTCCTTAAAAAACGGACCTATACTAATAAAGAAATTTGGATTTAACATTCCTAGTATACACACTAAGCATACTCCTTGTACCAGTTATGTGTTATTTCGAAACTAGGGTTTTTACAAATTAAACGGACATTAAACTAGAAATTTATGATTACTTTGTGAAGCTTTAGTTTAATGCTATAATGGGTTGAATATGATCTTTAATTTTTCTCCCTGCCCCTACTACATGCTACGCAAATGAGGGAATTAATTAGAATTATACTGGTCTTCGACACATGTAGATACAATATAGGGTTTAATCAATTTGTAATCCTACCATATTGGCAACAATAAAACTAATGTTAACAAAGGGGTTTCTTAACATACACATAGCATTATTAGTCAATTGGAAGTACGGCTCACCCATTGTTGGAAAAACTATAAGAGAAGTTTAAGGCCTGTAGCTAATCGAACACCGCCAAAAGAAATCGTTTTTACTAACTTCGCGTTGACCTGTATCACGCTTCTTTTGTGCTCCAAAATGAGCTACCGAAACCTTGAACAAAATGATATCTAATAACCAAAAAGGTTAACAAAATGTTTTCTTAACTTTTGCTACAAGTTGTTTTGCATGCTTCTTGTACACGATTTTTGTCACATATTTTGTAAATTTATGTGTATACCCTTATATGAAATTTTAAGTTTATGCCAGCCAAAACTAGAACACGTGCATTTGGATTGTCTCTCTGTCAACCTCAGGACTTTCCAACCCATGCGAATTTTTTTCCATGGTCAACCGTGTCAATTTCGCACGTTCTCTTTGTCGACATAAATCGAGTTACTGGATCATACCTCGGACCCGAGCATAAATGACGAAATAATGCATTAGACATTACTAATAGAGTTAACTAATTCAATAAGTCTCATAAATCTAAGAGTTACATTAACAATGCAATTAACGCTCGTCGCTTACCTCTTGCCCTACTTGTTTACTCGCTGGTCAGACCTCTGGTAATAAGTGGGAGGTCAAGTTGGATCTTAGTCTAATTAGTAATTAATTGGGTAGTTAATTCTTTTAAGAATTTAATTATCTAAAATACTAAAAATTGAACTTTCTATGTTTCTATTGTGTTATTGGCAACATAATTACGTAAAGACGTTGTTTTCCCCTCCCAATAGAAAACAAACATATCTCTTCATCAACTGGTTAGAAAGAGTGAGACTTACTCCTATCTCTTCTCATTGATTGACAAAAATAAGATAGGGTAATAATTGAAGTTTTTTCCTCAATTATATTTAAACTCACTTTTAATATTTCATTACCCTTTTTCGGTTTTAAAATTTTTGAAAGATAAAATATTTGTGTGACTACAAAACATGTGTCTATAGCTACCAAATAATGACATCTTGCACTTGTCATGATGTATGAGTTTAAACCGCAATGAGTAAAGAAAATTGCTAGCAGGTATTCTAGGTATATTTTCTTGGACTCACATTATTCCTTAAGTGCTAAACACCCTTTGTGTTAACAAACAGAATAAGGATGAAATGCATGCTCAATATTTAAGTTAATGGAATATGATGGCTAATCCCTCATCTACATAAGTAGAACTTCATATACTCTGTACAATACCTAAGTACATTGCTACTTGTAGGCATTCTAAGAGAGTAGGAAAGTAAATAAATCGCTATTTGCTTTCTACTGGTGATGTAACACTTACAATGTTGACAAATCCAGTGGGAACTTTGCGTTTTACTACTGAAAAGACATTCATGTGAGGTTGTCAATTTCAGTGGGAGCTACAAGATTTATTTTCTTGTTAGTTACCCATATTATTTCTAGCTTGCTTTGAAATAATTCATTACCCTTTTTTCACGAATATGAACGACCGTAGTATTAAGGAAAATTGCAAATTTATTGTATTATAGATAACACATATGCACATTTCCGATGTTGCTCTCCTAAAAGGTTATCTATAGAATAATAATCCACGATTCCTTATTCAACATTATGGTTTGAAATCTACTTGTAATATCTATGACACTATCATATTGTTTAAACAATCAAACGCTTGTCGTATGGTTTTTCTACTTCAGGTAATGTTGTCCCGTACACAAGTGGGAGAAATCCTAAGTGTGTGCAAGGAACAACATATAACAATATGATTAATTGGTTTCTCTTGACCGCAAGGTAAGAAAGCTAATAAATCTACTAGGACTTAAACACACAAGATGTTTGTTGCCCTATTACATTTAAAAGTCAAGATATAATATATAAAGATACTTCAACTTATTGACTATATGATTTAGTCAATATAATTATGGTTCGATTATATAATCATAATTATGAAGTATAAAATTAACTTGAAATTACTACTGAACTTAAGAGTTTGCGTTCATAATTACTTTAGTTAGTATAATTATGTTCTTGTTAAGACATAATTATAAAGTCCTTGAATTTGTCAATGACTTATAACATAAAGTATGTAGTAACATTGTTATGTCTTCTTGTTAACACATAAACATAAGGTCCTTGAATGATTCAACGACATATAATGTATACTTGACATGTTTTGTTTTCTTATAAACACATGATCAAAGAATTCTTGAACTGTTCTGTCTTCTTGTGAACACATGAACATGGAGTTAATGTACTTATTCAAGAAATATACATTATAGCATGCACTTGGCTTTAAAATACTTTGTATTCAATTTGGCTCGACCCAATTGGTAAGTATTTAATCCAAAGAGAATTAAGTTATCTAGGGAATTCTGATAGAGTCTCACAATTCCAATACTTATAGGATACCACGTTATTATGGTATGTCTAATGTGTTTGAAACAAACTATATTCACATTATTTGATTTCTGATAACTTTAATTGCTCTACCTCCAAAAATCTATCAAGGTTAAAAATTTGCGTGTGTCATGGATACACTCAATATAGTTCAAACCAAGAAGGTATTCAAGACATTATCTATTAATGGATTGGGATGAATCCAACTATGTCTTGATTAAAGTTATGAAATTTGTTAATATCTTATGAATCATATTATTGACAAGCTAGAGAGGAGAACTATAAAAAGATTTTTGTTGTCCGAAATAAAAACCATTTATGTTGCTTAAATACTAAGTATTTAGAGAATATCTCTACTTATAAAAAAGTAAGTGAGCATCTATAGATCCTGACGAATTCAAGTACAAAATACATAACCTTCTGATCACTGCTGATTTCATACTGAAGGTTATACATGAAAATGTTGAAAGCCAAAGTATAATGTAACTCTCATTCATAGATCCGTAAGGATGCCTCATCAATGGAGTGATATTTTTATATCAATAGCTGCGGGAATATTAGTTTAATGGGTCATAAATACCCCTCTAACTAATAAGATGAATTATCACATCTTGAATCTGATAAATATCTTAGAACTATGAATGACAAGATGCAATCCTTAAAAGACAATCGATGTTTTGAGATTGATTAGTCTTTCACCAAACAGTAAAATGTGAGGTGAGAATGCGTTTCTTTTGAAGGAAGGCTCATAAGGACAAGATTGCATACATATTAATGCCTGACAAGACAAGAGTCTTTTTTATTATTTTAATCTTACCAGCAATGACTATGATTAAATCTTTCCTTTCTATACGCATTAATAATTTAAAGATAACTAATTGTCCAAATAGATTTTCCATTGAATGCTGACGTATGGCGAATTAAGAATCATAACTCTTTCCTTAATGATTACCTTGCAAGGACGATGAGTAATCAAAAGGGTTATGAGTCTGTATTTGTTTTATGACAACTAAGTTTTATTACTCTTTTCTTTATGATTACCTTTTACGAGGACGGTGTGTAATCAAAGATTATGAGTTTTAAATAATCTTTATAAAGTAATACCAGATAATATATTCCATATTGTGTGATTGATCATGCATCTAAGAGCCTGAGAATCTTAATATAAATCACAATATGGTTTCTTGATTAAATTAAGATAACTGCCTGAGTTACATCTGACATCAGTGGGAGCATCATGTTTTTTTACTAAAAATTCCATATGTTTTATGTACTATTGAAGGTATCAATCCACTACGATATATGTTAATCCTTGAGAATGGAATGAAACTTCAACTTAGGGAATTTAGAAATAAAACAAACACTTTGAATAAATGTTTAATGTAATAACAAATGCGAAATTAAGTCCTAACACATGCTATACATCATTGAAGCAAGTGTTAAATGATATATTCACTTGAGATAATTTAATACATGGATGGAAACCTTGTGTTTTTTAATGAAGGATTCACCATTGTTTATGAGACTAGTTGTTACTTTTGCACAAGAGCAAGATGAGCTAACAACAACAGTATCTAATTGAGAGTGTTTAGATGACTGATAACAACAGTATCTAATAGAGAGTGATTTAGATGATTGTTAAAATAAATGTTTACAAATTATATAAGACATAGTGTTGTTCGTGTACACTAAAAAACAAAAAAATTGTGCTAAGCAAATCAATCTATTTAAGTTAGGAATTTATACATTTATGAAAATCTACTTAACTAAACTGCTCATCTTAGAGCAGAGTTACAATACATATTTATAAATGAGATACTTTTACATTTTAAGAAACTGTAAAGATGACTGTCTGAGATAGGTATGTTGTTGACATTAAATACCTCGATAAAAGGTATTGTCACATTTCCATACAATGATTCTGCAATAGTAATGCAAATATACCTACGCCAGAAGTTATTGAATTTGGTGACATAAAGTTAGAAAAAGTTCACACAGATGACAACTTAGCTGATCCTTTTACTAAAGCGTTGGCTTTTCCAAAGCATTCAGAATATACAAGGAATATTGGAATGCTTCCAGCTAATACTCTCATATAAATCTGTGTTTATTAGTTATTTGGATAATTGGGATTGAAAGACAATTTTATTTTCTGATGAATAAAGATACGAGGTATTTCTTTTCACTCATATAAAATTGTTTATCCAATATTTGCATATTTAATCCTTGAATGATTTATCACTCTAAATAATGTCCATTGTCGGTTAACAGTATGGGAGTATTGTTACATAAGTCAAATGTGAGTGTTGGTTATATTCTTTGAATATATGGATGGTTCCCACGGAATTCATATGTTACTCACAAGGGATGCGTATTGGACACCCTACCATTCGAATGTTTACTTTATGGATCCATTGTCATAAGTAAAATTTCGAAAATGGTTAGTTAAGTCATCCTTAGACTTGAGAATACAAACAAGTTCTGGTATGTGTGGATATCACTTTTTAATTCTAAGTCAAACGTTGTCCTGAAAATGGTAGTTATAAAGACTATTATTGGAAGTGATGTGAAACAGCATTACACACTTGTATTCAACAAAGTAATTGTTCCTCCACTTGATGTGCATTATATACCATTGGCTCCCTCCAGAAAATTAAAATTTCAGATAAATTTTTCGGCCGAACCCAAAGGGTAATGCAAGATGATTCTTGATTACATTTGGTATATCTGTATTAAGTTCTATAACGAGAATCTAAATGGTTAAACTATATGGAATGAGTTGGGATCCATATCCATGGTTTAACGGTATTTGAACAAAGGGATGATTATAGCAAGAGATAAAATAACCATGCTACTGAGAATGTTTATGAAACTTGATCTCAGACACTTCTAGTTTTAAAAACGAATGTGAGTGTTGCTAGACGTTTCCGTCGTTAATGTATGGGCTATCTGCTACTCCAACTCCCAAGTGGGAGCTGTTGGATTGTATGGTAGTTGGATAGCAATACATGACTAGGAGTGCGTGAGCCTATTAGGAGGCACACACGTTAAACGCATAGAGCACATTTAATACTTCACGATATGCTTCCTAAAGTAAACCATTCAGACAATAAATCGACTAGACAAGACCTTGTGGTTTCCTATTGTAGCCGGCTACTTATGAAGGTTCTAGAGAAGGTCTAGGTTCGGTGTACTTGGAGATAAGGAGGTGTATATGTTTGTGATAAGGCTTGAAAGTTGTGTGATAAGGATTAAACTCTAGGAGTTTTATTCTTATCACATTTAGGGTTTTTGAATCTATATATAGACCTCAAGCCCCACCTATTTCAGTCGACACATACACAAATACGCCATCAAAGTTCTGCTTTTCTTTCTCCCTATCATTAACAGCCGAAATCAAAACCCTTTGTAAAGGCAGTTTGATTTTTGGTTCAATATTAAACCCCTTGTTCATTTTCGGTTAACCCATTTAAGGGTTTTCGATTTGTGGTTTGATCCAAGGCAATTTCAGGAGGTTTGTTACTTTGGTTTACTTGTTCCCAAAGAGTGGGAACCGTTTGATTCGATCTAGGGTTTTATTTCGGCTATTTCGGTTGATTCTGCCTAATTCGGTCACAACTGAATTCGGTTAAACCTTAGACAACACTTGCTGATTTATAGTCCTTGTTACAAGAGTGGTTTTAGGGATATTATTCAGAGGTGTTTTGTTTACAATTGTTGTTGAGATACACGTGATGTTTGGACTAGCATCCGGGCGTACTTGTTAGACGTGTTTGTGTGAGCACTCGTAGAGGTGACAATTTAGTCACTAGTTTCTAATTCTCGGTTTCAATTACTTGCTGTTGACTTCAAGGGTATGTTTTCTATTTACCTTTCATATTCCTTTTGTGTTTAATGTATGGTTAATTGTATATGCTAAACTAGATCAATATCCGCTGCGTACTCATAAGAGTTAATGGTTAACTTGATTGTTAAATCCCAACATTTATGAGCTGTGAGAGGATTGCAATCAGCAATGTCTCCATATAACTTGTAATTGGAGGTGTGAAACTATATGTAGATGGAAATTTGCGGCGATTGACATCGATCCAAACTTCTAACGGATAACATATAAGTAAGCATCATAGATTGAGAAAAGTAACTGAAACAAGAGGATTAATAAGACCAAGAAATTAAGAGAGATATTTTTTTTCTGAAGAATATGTAACATTCTCGACGACAGAGTTGTGAAAGATATACTGTGTGAGTGATCAGGATATGACATTAAGAAAATAACGTGTCTTTATATATATGTTAAATGCGTCGACCGTTACTCAACGGTAACTTTGAATTCAAATTTCAAATATGAAGACTGTTACTATTTTACAAAATGCTTTTGAATATCCGACCGTTGTATAACGGTTAGTTTGAAAGTGGATATTTCTACAAACTCAACATTTAAATGTCACTAGTCTATCAAGATTTGTAATCTTAATCTTGAATGATACTTGATACCGATTTCAAACTTCACAATTCTCAAAGTTCAAGAATAGGCCTTTATGTTTTTCAACTTATGAAAAGAGCATGAATTTATACAAAATGAGTTACAATTGTATAATAGTTGCAAACATGAGTTGTTCGTATATGTAGATTCTCATGTATTCATTTACATAGCACACTAACTCGTGTTTTCATTTTGATATTTATAATTTCGTTCATATACACTAATTTAATTTATAACGATAATAATATTTATGAATAACAACACCACATATGCTATTTAAAAACAATATAAATTCTAGGGGGTATAAAGTATATGAGGTATTTATAAGATGTTCAACATGATGGAAATGCGAGTTGGGGATGGAATTACTTAGTGCCTTTGGGGGATAAGATGAGACCTCATATAAGGCATATTGCTTCTTTTTTGGCATGATAACTAGAAACGGTGTTTGGACTTTGGTTTAAGGACAGATGGCTAGTACATTGATGGTGAAAGTGTTGACTATTTTGAGCTCTAGCCATACTTTGGCGTGTCGAAAGATGGGGCAATCTCTCTTTGTGTTTGGATTACTGATATAGTTGATAGAAGTAAACATCATAAGGTAGTTTCTTGTCCTGTAAATGATGCCTTGTTGTTCTTTTTTGGAAAAAAAGGGTGTTTGGATTTTTGGTTTAGGGACATATGGCTAATACATTGATGTTGAAAGTGTTGCCTATATTGAGCTCTAGCCATAGTTTGGTCATTGGTGTGTCATGAAAAAAGGGACAACCTCTTTATGTGTTTGGAATACTTGATATAAGTACACATCATAAGGTAGTTTCCTGTGGATTGTCCTGTGGATTGTCTTGGAAAGATACACAAAAGTTTTTTTTGGTCTTTATATAAAATGTATGGTAATTTGATGGTTAAGGATAGTAGAATGGTTGTATGGGATTGGTTGATTAGGAGGTGGCTAAGACCTTGATGATGAAGCATTTTCCTCTTACATGTTCTGTTTCTCTGTGTCTATGGGTGCGAGATAGATGTGGAGTCAGGACATTGTAGATGGTTTAAAGGAAATGTAGTCATTTAAAAGGTAGTTTCCTGCTTTTGGTGTTTTATAACTAACTATGCTAAATTGTATATGATCATGATGAAAGTCCTTAGAAAGCATTATTGTTAGTTACTGACTTGGTATGTCATGGTAATAAGGTCATCATTTGGAGGGACTTGGATAGTGGTTAGAGATGAATTGGAAGCTGGTTCATTTTTAGTGGTGATGTAGTGTGTGCATTTGGTATAGTCTTAGAATATATGTTTCTTTTGGTATAGTTTTTGGTAGTTTACGGAATGATGCCTTAAGTTGTGGTTAGCTTTAAGGGGATTGCCCTTGGCTAAGGTAATGCTAATTTGTAGGTAATAAAAATTACTTTTTACAAAAAAGTGTATGAGTTATTTATTTAAATTTATAAGTTATTATAAAACATGAAGCCGGTGAGTTTACTTAAATTTATATAATTAATATAAAATTTAACAATTAAAGCTTTATTAATAATCTCCTCATATTTTTAGTTTTTTTTAACAAAATCGACACGTGTGTTTTTATACATATTTTTTTGGATGAAATCTTGATAAGTTTGACAAAATTGTTTCAAGTTTTGACTTTCTATATATATATATATATATATATATATATATTTGGCTAATAAGATGACTCCACTTATCCTACGTGGAAATATTAAATACTCTCATTGGTCTAATTTCAATTGCTTTAACATTTTTTTTCTCTTTTTTGGAAATCTCTTATTATATAAGAGACTAGAGAATTTTGATTCTAAAAATTGCACGTCAAGTGAATATCAACAAAAAGCTTGTTATATGACAATCAAAATCAGAATTTAAAGATAGAGTTTTGATGTTATAATTTATGTTGGAACATACATTTTTTTGTCAAAACGTATACAGTTCAAGGGAATAGTGGAGAAAAGAGACGCTTCGATCTATGATAAATTCTTTTTACTATGACACTCAATGTATTGAGAATTGAAATTGGCCGGTCTAGCTATTTGCTTCTTTCTCGTGAACAGATTATGTTCCATGAATGATTGTCATTTGATACTACAAATATCTACAGTCAAAACTCAAAAGTGACGATGAATGGAGCCACTCCAACGTCCAAGTCTGCACCGGCTAGTTACAACATATGCTGGAAGAAACCTTAGATTTAAATGATTTTCTGAGTACTGCGTCAGGCATCTCCAACTACCAATTTTCAGGCATGAGTGGGAGACTGAATACAATAACTTTCTTGAAGAAGTTAGGACAAGTAGACTAACTAGATGTGAACAACTCCAAGTGTGTGTATGTGATGCACCGCGATAATCAGATCACATGCATTAACAAGAGAGTTTAATATCTGAGGTGCAATTCCATAAACAAACTAAGGAACATGGCCTTTTATTGTTATCCACACCGTTCCACATGCTGACTAGATTTGATCTTTAACTTCGTACGATTGATATGATTGAAAAATTTCTGTTGGAGATATGGCAAGAGAGTGGGACGCTAGTGCTCGGTCTGTAACTGAATTTGTGGAAGAAAAAGCTTCAGTTGAAGGTATGGAAGCTGGGAGAGTTACATGATGTCATGATGAGTTCTGGTGACTCTAACGAGTCATGATCAGACAAAGCTTGTGAATCTTGTGTAACCTGCTGTTGTTTAGTCTCGTGAATGTCAACTTAAGTACTTTCTTTGTGTGTTTCTGTGTCCACACCATATATTACAAACACAGCTTCCATACCTTGAACTGAAGCTTTTTCCGCCTTTTATTCCACAAATTCAGTTATTACAAACCGAGCACTAGCATCCCAATCTCTTGCAATATCTCCAAGAGAAATGTGTCCATCAATCTTACGAAGTGAAAGATCAAATCTAGTCAGCATGTCGCCATACAGCTTCTTCCATGGTTCACTGCCGCCAGATAATTGCAAAACTTAATTATTATATGACCCGAATTAATCGTTGTTTTGAAGATCAAATGATTGCTTACCTCAAGACATTGCGGCCTGAATTGAAGATTTTAGGTCCGGATAATCAATCGGAACAAGTAGCTCTCGCACAAAGTCAGTACAAAAAATGTTACGCTTAAAAGGATGGATCTAAATGATTATTGGGTTGGGCCGAAGTGGGTGATCTTGTACTAAATCAAGTGATGATGACGATTTCCTGCACAAAACAAAGACAAACCGTTAGTCTTATCGTGGGGACGGACCCCAAGATTAAACTCCGGTGTAAGAGTAAGTATTCATGTTTTGTCAGAGAATGTTAAAGAATGTGTGTGTGTAGAATTAAGTCAGAAAATCATATCTCCTTTTGAGTGGACGGAGGTCCTATTAAAGGTTGATGAAGAATATAAGGTTTTCCTAGTATTACGCCAATTCTGTTAGTAAGCTGAAGTGAGACCCTTATCGGGTAAGGGTCCGCTTATAATCATGATTTGCGGACTTAGGCTCTCCTAGCGGACTTCCGCTGTCCTACGGAAGTGTCTTCTGGGAGCCTTCCGTCCGTCTTGATGCTTCTGGACCGTAGCCAGTTAGTCTGGGCTTAGCTTTGGTTCATTTGCACTTTGTAATTGCTTTATTGGGCTCGGGCCCATGTATAATATATGTGGTCCAGGCCTGGAGGTCTGTTACACATGTTATACGTCATCAAGTCCCCCAGTCTAGTGTGTCTATTACGTGCGGTAGATATTACTAAGACACAGGTTCCGTTACTCTTGTATTTTTTTGTTCTTCCGTGCTTGTCTTTCCGCGACGTTCCGTTGCCTTTGTTAGGTGGGACATTGGTGACGTGGTCTTTTTATGGACTTTCCCCTTCTGACTGATTTGATTAGTTAGTCTAACTGCTTAACTGTCATCACTATCTTTTACTTTTCATCTTGGTCGTTGACTCGGAGGTCATAGCCACGTGGAAGCATCTGGAAGGAGCTTGCACTTACTATACCAAGGGTATAAATTTTCGGTGTGATTTTCACTGTTTCCTTTTCCTCTTCTCAAAATATATAATCACCATTGTTAAAAAGTTCTTCAAGCTTTTAAACCTTTTCTCATTTAGTGCCATATATTCAATATTTTTAGGCTTTCAGGTTAGACCCCAATCTTTGCTTACTTTTATCATGAGCAGTATTACAGATATAAAGCCGGTTCTTACTCTAAAAGCTCTAATTTTTTTTTGTGAAACGTATCATATTCCTGATGAAGTTCATCCGCAATTGCCTAGCCCTAACCAAACAATTCATGAAATGCCTACTGGCAAAATAGGTGTATATACTAGGTTCTTCGAGTATGCCAATTTTCGATTATCACTTTCCACTTTTCTTGTTAATGTGCTCAGACACTATCACATCCATATATCCCAACTGTCCGTTATTGGTGCGGCCAAAGTGTCTCATTTTGAGATCCTTTGTCGTGTTTACGGTTTTGAACCAACGGTTGGGTTGTTCCGTTGTTTTTATGTTAATTCCAAAAAAAGGTTGGATATCATTCAGTAAACGCCAGGGGAATGATACGTGTTGAAGCAGAGCCCGCGGGGCCATAGACTCTTTGAAAAAGCTGGATCATCGTTTCTACGTGGTGCCATTTGCTTGGTCCTGCCTCCTTTCCGTGGAATACTAGCAAAAGTGCGTCAAAGGACCCTTTTCCCAAGTCTTCCCAATATAATGCGGAACATTATGCTACCCTCGTTGCGTATCCGGCTCCTTTCCACAAGTATCCAGAACCTTTCCTTTGCTTAATAGGAATTAGTCGTAACTATACTGTCACCTCCCCAAAATCGGACAGGCAGCGGAATAGTAGCATTGGGGTGCGACTTCATAGCACAACAAACAAGATATAGGAAACGACCATAAATGGACGTTTTAAGATAAGATTTCATTCGATGCCTTAGTAAAATATCAGAATTTATACATTAGAGTCCCATATGTTTTAATAATTCATAAACATTATCAGCATACATTTTTATTATACCAAAAGCTTTCATAATACAAAAAGATGACTTAAGGTTTTTAAAAGATAATAAAAGTTGCATAGACTTTAGGATAAAACACAGATCCGTCCTTCATAGATATCTCCCACGCTCCCCTCCAATCTTCATACCCTAGGACCTGAAATTACATGCTAAAAAGTCAACACAAAGGTGAGTGGAAATCATAGGTTTATCGGTAAAAAGGGTGACCCAAGATCAAAGTAATATAGACTCGAAACACCTTCCTCCAGTAGTCCAAAACATTTATTATTGCACTAAGCTCATGACCCCGAAGCCTTAACTAGATTTGTGCCCCAATCAGAATATAGGATGCTTGCCAACAACCTAACACCTCTCAATGTTAAATGCACCTTGATCAAACTAGTGACCCAAGGAAAGGTGGGGATTGTCAGTCCCGATAGACCAATCCACAACACTCGCGCTACTAACAATAGCAATTAACAGTCATGATAAATAGGGGACTTCACGGTCAATAAGGTACTTAGGCATTAATAATCAGGCAGTAATCTGGATAGCATACACTTTGTAAACACTTTGAAAACACTTTGAAAAACACTTGTGTCCAATAGTAAAACAAGCAATGTAATTCACCCCGTAGAGTTTGTAAAACAATCAAGTAGTAAAAAGGGGGCTATGAACTCACCTCGAGTGAATGGTAATCAACAAGTATTCACAATAGAAAATGTGTCACGCTTACGATCGAATGCAACCTAATCCAATATAGGTCGTATAAGTACTAAACACTTTGATTATTTATAGGTCGTATAGCTCATCATACTATCGTTCGGGCTATCATAATTAAGAGGTCATTATTGACGTATGAGAAGCTAGGACACCTTAAATTCGTAAATCCAACAACACGTCTTACCCACCCGAAGAGGCCTCATTATGAAACTCCCTAGTAATATAGTACTTTGATTAACTAATACCACATATAATTCTATATAGCTACATCACCATCTAATCGTTTTAGTGAAATCATATTTATAAAGTAAAAACGTTTATAAGTATACTTTAGTAAAACTGGCGTAACTTTCTCGTTTTAAGTCTGTTTCTTTCGTTTCTTACGTCCACGCCTTCGTATTAAGACGAGTTATCAAAATATAACATTTTCAAAATCTGAGTTTTTCTGATGAATAGTGATTTTTACTGTTCATAACAGTTATATATTTATTTTTATAGATTTAGTTATCGTAAATCTCGTAAATGTCGTAACTTATTCGTTATAGCTCCGTTTTTAGCGATTCTTTCGAGCACGTCTTCGTTTTTAAAAGTTCTATCATATAAATGATGTTTTAAAAATATAAGTTTCTGTGGTGAATAGTAATTTTTATAAAAATAGTTTTATAAAAGTATATATTTAACGTAAACTTGAAATCGTCGTAATCTTATTTGTTATAAATAGGTTTTCGAGTTTCCTTATCATTTTGGGAATTCGTCATGATGCGTACAATCTTTTGTAAAACATGGTGTGGCCTGTATACCAAGACGAACCAAAACAACCCCTTTATAATACTTAATACATAACCATTTTTAATAACTTGTTTTATATACCTTTTAACTTAAAAATTTACCCACAAGGTTTCAGACTTATTATAAACTTGTCTTACAAATAATAGAGTTCAAATATCCATAATAAATCCATATAACATGTGTATAAGTTCATAAAATCATGTTTACAAGAAAATCCATTTTTACAAGACAAACATATCCTAAATGGTGATATTGCTAAATAGAACATATAAACACATAAAATCATAATTGTAAATTCATAAAGGGTTTTAGATAACCTTATATTGATGTATGATGATGAGAAATATGTTCTAAACCCTACATAAGAAAAATACACCAGGAAGCTATCAAATCAGGAAAGCCCTAAACTAATCTTCCACTTTTCTTGCTTAACACTTGTAGAGGCTTAACCAAACCTTCAAACCATCTTAGTAGGTCTTAGATATGTTGTGTAAACACTTAGAAATATTACAAATAAAATTTGTATGGATGGTTTGTGTTTATTGTTAATATCGGGGCGGGTGAGCTAAGGGAAACAAAATGAGAAGGTTTGTTGTTTTTCCACCTATAAAAGAGAGTGTAATGTGTTATCTTGCTAGTTACTTTTCCTTATATACTTCTGTTAGGCTAGATTAAATAAGGACTAATACATATAGATCACAAATGAGGAATTCAGTAAAGTCTTGGTCTTGGGATCCTAAAATATGAGACATCCCATGGGATTTAAGGAGATGTGTTTTTAATTTAGATATTTTTTGTGTTATATCAAGCCTATAACCGGCCATGTAAGTGTATAAGTGATAATATTGTGAAATTTTAGTATTGGGGTATAAAAGTGGGTATTTGTTGAAGCGTAGAAAAGTTTTTGGGTGCTCCGGGTAATGCCGTAAATTTATTTAAATGGAAACGTAAACGTTTTACGTAACCAATAAAAATAAAATATAAAAAGTTGATTATTACTTTCGTAAAAATAATATATTGCTTGCTTGACAAAAACTTTAATTCGTTTGGTGTCCGTTTACGTTAATTATTGATTTTTAGTTTACGCAATTTAACTATATAATAAAAATTAAAAGTAAACGCGTCCGAGAAAAAAATAATAATTAGTAAAATAGATGACGTCGTAACTGACCTGAAAATACGGAATGTTACAGTCTCCTCCGGTTAGAAGAGCCTTGTCCTCAAGGCTCAGGTTGCAACACCTGAAGAAGGGACGAGTTCAGAGAAAAGATTCGAATATTTCTTCCAGAATTGGTCTTCACGTTCCCAAGTATACTCAGCACCTTGTCGAGAGTTCCAACGAACTTTGACCAATGGGATTTTTCATCGCTTTAGCTTCTTCACATCCCGCTCTACGATCTCAATAGGCTCTTCTACAAATCGCAGATTTTCATCAATCTCGATCTCATCCAAAGGCACTTGAACATCTGGCTCAGCCAAACATTTCTTGAGATTAGACACATGAAATGTGTCGTGGACACAACTCAGCTCCTGGGGTAACTTTAGCCGATAAGCTACCGGTCCAACACACTTTACTATTTCAAATGGTCCCACATATCGTGGTGCTAGCTTTCCTTTCTTACCAAATCGTACCACTCCCTTCCATGGAGATACTTTAAGTAACACTCGGTCCCCAACGTGGAATTTAAGAGGTTTACGCCTCTTATCAGCATAGCTTTTCTGGCGACTCCTAGCCGTCTTCAATCTTTCCTTAATTTGAACAATCTTTTCAGTCGTTTCTTGCACAATTTCTGGTCCAATAAGCAGGACTTGTCACCAAATTCAGTCCATATCGCCGGGGGATCTACATTTTCGCCCGTACAAATCCCTCGAATTGGTGCACACTTTAAAAGCACGTGTGGTAACTGATTAATATAAGAAAACTTAACCAATGGAAGGTGAGTATCCCAACTACCACCAAGTCCATAACACAAGCTCGAAGCATATCATCCAGTGTCTAAATAGTACTCTCACTCTGACCATTAGTGTGAGGGTGGTAAGCCGTACTTATGTCTAGCCTTATACCCAATGCTTCCTGAAGAGCTTGCTATAAGTGTGACGTGAATCGACCATCACGGTCTGAAATGATTGACATTGGCACACCATGTCTCGCTACAATCTCGTTGACATAAATCTTTGCCAGCTTCTCTGTATATGTAGTCTTCACGAATATGTAGGAAGTGAGCCGCTGTTTAGTCTATCCGACAATGACCCAAATCGTATCATACCCACTGCTGCTTTTAGGCAACTCTGTGATAAAGTCCATTGTTAACTTTTCCTATTTCCACTCAGGAATTTTTGGTTGCTGAAGAAATCCTGAGGGTTTCTGATGTTCGGCTTTAATCTTAGAGCACGTAAGACATCTGCTAACGTACTCAACAATGTAATCTCTTCATACAGACGCACAAACCAGTTCTCTCAGATCAATAGACATTCCTTATCTCACCCCGGATGTACTGAATATCCTAGATGTATTAGTTTCATCCAGATCATTTTCCTTACATCACCAACGATGGAAATCCAGATAGATCAAAGAAGTAAATTTCACGCATCACCTCGTTGCACAAAAGTGTCTTCTATTCTCTTAGCCAATCATTTGGGGCTTTAGAGATCCCTTGGAAGCTTCGCTCTGCGCTCCAAAATCTGAGTCTTAAGGTCCCAGAAATGAATATTACACATAGCACGTACTTCTCTTGGCCTGAGCTTCTTTCTGCTCAAGGCATCTGCCACCACATTTGCCTTGCCTGGGTGGTATTTGATCTCACATTCATAATCACTAAGCAGTTCGATCCACCTCCTTTAGCGTATATTCAAATCTTTCTAGTCAAATATGTACAAAGTGACTCTTTGTGGTCCAATAGATAACACTTTTCGACCCATAAAGATAATGTCTCCAGATTTTAAAGAGCAACACCACCACACCTAATTCAGGACATGGTGGTAATAATTTTTCTCATGCTTCCTTTAACTTCTAGACGCTATATTCTATCACTTTGCCCCGCTGCATCATCAACGCTCCCAAAACCTTGTTTTGATGCATCATAATAGACCACAAAGTCGTTTGGTCCATCGGGGAGTGCTAACACTGGAGCATTGCATAGCTTCTCCTTTAGAATGCGGAAATCTTCATCTTGTTCATTTCCCCACACATATGTCTTATTCTTTTGAGTCAACAGGTTGAGGGGCTTGGCAATCTTGGAGAAATTCTCAATAAATCTCTGGTAGTAACTCGCCAATCCTAAAAATGAACGGATTTTAGTTGGCGATTCAGGAGTCTTCCAGTTCTTGACAGACTCAACCTTGCTAGGATCTACGTGGATACCGTCACGGTTGACGACATGTCCTAAGAACTGAACCTTTTTCAACTAAAATTCACACTTAGAAAATTTGGCATATAAATTCTCCTTCTTGAGTAAGTCTAAAACCGTCTTCAGGTGGACTTCATGTTCTTCCTCTGACTTTGAGTAGATTAAGATGTCGTCAATGAATACAAAATTAACGAATTGTCCAAATATTGGTTATGCCAGAGCGGTCAATTAAGTCATGAAATATTGCTGTGCGTTCGGTCAATCCAAATGCATTAACTGTGAACCAAAGTGTCCATAACAGCTCTAAATGCGGTCTTCGATATATCTTCTTCCTCGTAACTCTTAACTGGTGGTGGTTTTGATATATTATATTTTTATTTTTTGATATCGCCGAACGAAGATCGATCTTGGAGAAACAACACGCACTGTAATGACAAACAGTCCTCTTCTGGGGAGAGGGTAACAGTTCTTTATAGTCAACTTGTTTAGTTCCTTGTAGTCAATACACATTCTCATCAAACCGTCTTTCTTCTTGACAAAGAGCATGGGTTCTCCCTATGGTGAGTGACTTGGTCAAATAAACCCTTCTCTTGAAGTTCTTTAAGCTTGTTTTGACAATACTCACATTTCTGGAAGGCTAACACGTTAAATTGAGGATCTAACAACCGTCGATGCTCCTGGAAGATCAGATCGATGGAAATTCAACCTCTCGCACATGAGGTAAACCTAACAGATCATCTGGAAATACCTCAGGGAAATCTCGGACAACACGGATTACCATCAATCTTTTTTCATACAGCCTTGAAACATGCAAGAGGTTCAAGATCCTGTTCCGGCTCCTCGCCTTTGAACTTCAAGGAAAAAAATCTCGCCATTCGAAAGAGGAAAACTTACAGAATCTTCTCATAACAATCGTGAGAGTCTCGTTGGTATTCCAACTAAATCCAATCCAAAGATAACATCAAATGACCTGAAAATACAGAATGTTACAGTCTCCTCCGGTTAGAAGAGCCTTGTCCTCAAGGCTCAAGTTGCGGCACTTGAGGAAGGTACGGGTTCGGAGAAAAAGATGCGGATATTTCTTCCGGAATAATGTTGATGAAGAGGTGTAGATAATTATTATTATTATTATTAAATTTTTTTTTTTTATATAGTAAGGTGACGAAGTTTTCACAATACATTACTTTGATAGATAATTCGAAATCATTCGGTACAACATAAATTTAAGCAAAAGTACAAAAGAAATTTAGACGAAAGTTCAAAAGAAATTTAAGCGAGAATTCCTAAAGGGATAAAGTCTAAGCATTGATATCATCCTCCATGTTGTTAAGGTTTTGATTGGTTTCTCCTCCTACTAAGGCATGCACCATTCCACGTGCTTCAGTACCTTTAACTTGGTTTCCTTAGTTTCGGTTCTTTAACTCCGGGCAATCACTCCTGTAGTGCCCATGATTCCCACAACCAAAGCATGTCACATTTTGTAGCGAATTGCCTCCCGCTACAGGAATCTTAGTTCGACACTCCCCTTCCTGGTGACCAAGCTTGTGACACTTACCACACCTAGGAGGACACGGACCTGGCTGATGATGTGCCTTGCACCTATTGCACCATGGTAAGTTCCCAGCGTAGCCTCTACCCTTAGCTGGGGCTGCCACATAAACCTTAGCAGCTTCTTGTCTTCGGTTTTGCTGCTGGTGATAGTTGTTCCCTTGTTGGTCTTCCCACTTCCTTTTATTGCTATCACCGATCCTTAATGCCTTAGCCTGAACCCCTTGTTCAATCAGTTCTCGAGCCATGTTGATTGCATCATGCAAAGTCGCAGGCTTTGAAGAAGTAACATTTCCTTTGATTCCCTCGGGAAATCCTCGAATGTACTTTTCAATCTTTTTCTTTTCAGTTGACACCAACTCAGGACACATCAAAACCAGTTCGTGGAAGCGATTGTTGTATGCCTCGATGTCATCTCCTTTCAAAGTCAAAGTCCAAAGCTCTTGCTCCATCCTTTGGATTTCAGTTGCTGGGCAGTATTCAGTAGTCATCATAGCTTTTACGTTGCTCCAGGGGATCTGATTAGCATTAGCAAGTCCCAAAGTTTGAACATTTCCGTTCCACCAGGTCAGAGCACGACCCTCGAACGTGCACATAGCAAACTTCACTTTGTCATCTTCAGCACATTTGCAAATCTCAAACACCTGCTCCATCTTTTCGAACCAACGTTTCAGTCCGACTACACCTTCAGTCCCGTTGAAAGAGTGAGGTTTGCCGTTCGTAAATGTCTTATACGAACATCCATGCATCTCTGGTGCAACAGTCCCTCCAGTATTTGCTGATCCAGATCCACCAGCATTGTTTGAGTCAGTTCTTGTCTTTTCATATTCTTCAATAGCTTTGGCCACACGCTTTTCCACTATCCTCTTAACAGATTTCTTCTTAAATCTCCTAGGCGGCATGATTCTGGCCACGCAAGTACACAATTCGTTAAGAATTTGTAAAGGTATGCAAAGTCATGGCACGTGATAATAATAGAGAAAAGGAAATAGAAAAGTGATATAAATAATCATAATTTAATCAGAATGGTCAATATTTATATAATTGACCGATAGAAATAGATACTGATATGTCAAAAGATAGACGTAAGAGATCGAATTTAAACCAAGTATTATATATATAAGATTATATATAATGCAATAATGATAATCGGAAAAGTAAGTAAGGATCGGGGAATACGCGCGCGTGGATATCGGATAGCGATGAAGGATTCTGTATTTAAAAATGAAAGAAAAGAAAACCTTTAAACTTTGTGGTTATAGACTAGGTTTTGAAAATGACCCAGTTCCCTATAACCTTGGCTCTGGTACCATCTGTAACACCCCCAAAATCGGGTCGCAGCGGAAAGGTAACAATGGGGTGCTACGTCAAAGTAACAAAAATCAAGATATAAAAAACGACCTTAAATGGACGTTAAAAATAAGTTTCATTCGATGTCATTACAAAAGATCAGAGTTTTCACGTTAGGTCCCATAGTTTTATTTAAAAGACATTAAGATTTTATAAGACAAAAGTTTCATTGAATTTAAGAAATCAGAATCCCTCTAATAGATATCCGTCACGGCTCCCATCCAAGCTTATACCTCAGCACCTGAGATTAAAACATGCTAAAACGTCAACAAAATTGTTGAGTGAATTCATAGGTTTATCAGGAAATAGCGTGGACCACAAGACGGAAGTAATAGGAGACTATGAAACGACATTCAATAGTCCTAAACATGAATTATTAGCCCTAAGCTCATGACACCGAACTAACGTAAATAAACGAAATCTCCATTACTCGAGTTTTGCCCCAACACGGAACAGATGTACAAAAACATCCTACAATTTCTCAATAGAGAAGCCTCCAAACATCCTACGAAATTTTCTTCGATGTTTAAATGCGTCCATGGTCCACTAGAAACCACAGCCTAGACGGGGATGTCATCCCGATAGAATCTATCCATAACACTACGTATACCCAGCAGGTAATTAACGGTTTCAATAAAAGGGGCTTAGGCGCAGAAGGGTACTAGCAATAATGTAATCAGGAATAGCATACATTTTGAAAACCTTGTGTCCAAAAAAAATCAAGCATGTAATCTCCCCCGTATTTAATAAAGCAAGTAGTAGAAAAAGGGGCTATGAACTCACCTCGAGTGAATGGTAATCCACAAAGTATATCACAATAGAAAAATGCGTCACGAAGGAATCCGAAGGCAACCTAATCCAATATAGGTCGTATAAGTACTAAACACTTTGATTAATATATAGCTCATCATACTATCGTTCGGGCTATCATAATTAAGAGGTCGTGTAGTGAACGTATGAGGAGCTAGGACACTTTAAATCGTAAATCCAGCAACTCGTCGATACGCCACCCCGAAGAGGCCTCATCATTATGAAACTCCCTAGTAATATAGTACTTTGATAACTAATACAACGTATGATTCTATATAGCTACATCACCGTCTACTCGTTTTAGTGAAAACATAATTATAACGAAAAATGTTTATAAGTATACTTTGGTAAAAATGGCGTAACTTTCTCGTTTCTAATCCGTTTCGCGCGTTTCTTACGTCCACGCCTTCGTATTAAGTCGAGTTATCAAAATATAACATTTTTAAAATTTTAGTTTTTCTGATGAATAGTGATTTTTACTGTTCATAACAGACATATACTTATTTTTATAGTTTTTGTTATCGTAAACTCGTAAACGTCGTATTTTATTCGTTATAGCTCCGTTTTTAACGATTCTTTCGAGTACGATCTCGTAATTAAAAGTTATATCATATTTTTGATGTTTTAAAAATATCACTTTCTGTAATGAATAGTAAATTTTATAAAAATAGTTTTATAAAAGTATTTCTCGTCGTAAATTCGTAATTAACGTATCTTTTTCGTTATAAATCGGTTTTTCGAGTTTCTTATCATTTTGGAATCGTCACGAGGCGTATTATTTTTATATAATGTCTAACCTACTGTATGAGGTCGAATTAAAATAGCCCTTATATGGCATTTGTATACTTTTAATCATAACTTTCTTAAGTAAACCTTTAAAACCCTAATTTATACCTAAACATGTTCATACTTAAACCATATGTTAATATACTTTTACATTCATTTTTCCATGATATATATAACCATATGACATAAGAATAAGTGCATAAATTCATAAACATAAGCGAAAACTCTTTTTACATATTAAAAAGTCCTAAGTGGTGATTTAGCCATAAAGAACATGTAAACATATAAAAATGATGAAAGTAAAGACATGAAGGTTTTTAGATAACCTTATTATGATGCAAGATGATGAACCAAAGTATCTAAACCCTTGTTTAGATATAAAACCCTAGCTTTCCATTTTTAAAACCCTAGTTTCACTTTTCTTGATTAATACTTGAAAAAGGTTAGCCAATGCTTGGAAATACCTTAGAATATCTTAGGATGGATGTGTATAGGTGTATATGGGTTGAATAAAATTTTGTATGGATTATGTTGGGGCCTTGGTTTGTGCCGTGAGCTAGATGGAGCCAAAAGGGGAGGTTTTGTGATTTTTGGTAAGTGCTTAAGCATGTATGACTTCTCTTGCTACACACTTATAAGTCCATTCGGTGGTGATTTAGCCGTAAATAACATATAACACATAAAATCACAACAATTAAAAGTATGAAGGATTTAGAAAGACCTTATAGATGATGTATAGGATGTAAAATGAATGCTAAACCCGTGTTTAGACTTAAATCCAAGCTTTCAAGCTAAACCTAGATAGGTTTCCAAAACCCTAATCTTTACTTTTTCTTCTTAATACTTGCAAATGGAGATCCAAGCTGTAAACACCTTATCATACCTGTAATAGTTGTGTATAGGGTTGTATAATCTTAGAAAATCAAGTTATGGATTTTGTTTGGAGGCTATATGGTGCCGTGGGATTTGGAGAAGAAAAGAGAGAAAGAAATGAAGTTTTGTTAAGTATGAAAGTATGTAAACTTTGCTCATGCATGCATGGCTATTTATAGTATAAATATCTACTTAACCCAACCCTAGTTACTTTCTAACCCTAGTTAAGTTAAGCATGACAAGTTTGAAAAAATGTGTAAAGAACTTACTTTTATTCATATTCAGATATTATTAGATATTAATTTACAACTCTTGAAACTCTTGTTCTCATCCACTAAATTTCGGCAATATGCATGTATTATTGAAGGTTATTTTAATATTTTGAGTATTGGGTATAATCGTGGGTATATTCGTTTAGGCCGATTAGGTTTTAGAACTTCCGGTTATGCCAAAACGTATTTTTATTATGAAAACTAAGAATTTTACAGTAGCCAATAAAAAATAAAATGAACAAAGTCATAATTATCCTCACAAAATCATATAATACTTTCATGATGTAAACTAGTTAATCGTTTAATGCCCGTTTACATTGTATGATCATTTTCAGTTTACGCGATTTAACTTAAAGTTTAAAATTAAAAGTGAATGCGTACGAGAAAAAAAAAAAAAAATAAATAAATAAATAAATAGTGAAATTAAATAGTATTGAAAATGACCTGAAATACGAATGTTACATCCATATTCCAATCCATACAATCAATACTCCGAGCAATACTGAGAGTCCATGTATTTGTTCGTTCAATTGACTACGTTTTTTCGATATCCCTTCTAATAGGTTTTCTTAAAAACGTTTCAGCGAATAAAACATGTATGCATTTAGTAGAGTTATCTAAACATTCCTCGAGAAGTAGTTCACACAATTTTGCAAAATACTCATCAATGCATAGGTGCAGTGCCGTAATCGCTAGTTGCGTATGGGCGAATGTGCACATCAAATAATACCAATATTTAACGACCGGTCGCATCATAACGTTGTGTAAAATAAGTAAAGTACTCGGAATGAGGCCAACATCATAACTTAAATTTTGTGCATATTTTATTAAAAAAGTGTAGGAGCTCATACGAATAGCCTCGCCTAAAATTTTTCATCCGGATATTAGAGTTCAATTCTCGTCGCCAAAATATCCTCATATAGCCGTTGTTTCGCAGTTTCTCATTCATGGGGTATGTATGTCCTCCTCCTCTTTGGACCCGAGCTCGAACCCCCGGCCTCTTGCTCACACAAAGCTACATAATGTTCATACGCCTGATAACCCTAGCAATAATCGATCCTGAGCACTTTGAAAATAAATATCATAATGATCGTAAGCGTCCGAAATTAATGTGGGATCCATAGGTTGAACGAAGAAAATTGAAAATTAGTGAAGTATAAAATATATTGGAAGTGTGTGTGAAATATGAAATAATAAGGATGTATTTATAGGATTTTTAAGGGGTAAAAATAGGATTTTTTGGGTATATCTTTCAAAAAAACGCTCCCCCAACGTCCATATTAAAAAAAACCGGCTATATTTAAAAAAAGGAACCGCGTGGGCTGTTATGAACGGTGCGAGACTCAACGGCGCGAGCGCCGTTCAACGACGCCAATGAACGGCGCAGCCGTTCCCTACCCTCTTATAACTTTTTTATATGAGTCAGGGGTATTTAAGGAATTCCAAATAACTATTTTCTCATAAAAAGATAAAATTGTCTTTTATTTTGGGGTATTAGTTAATTCACACATCTGTCAGTTTTTTCTCTCTCACAAACCCTAGTTCTATCTTTCTCAACCACCACTAACATAATCTCTAAAAAGCACGTAATTATTAAATCTAATTCATCTTGCAATATATTAGACTTTTCTCCTTTATCAATTTAACATCATATACATATGATCTAAACCTAATCCCACAATCAAACTCAGATTCGAAATGGTGGCACGAAAGAGATCAAAGGTAGGTTTGTCAAAGGCTGTGTGAATGAAAGAGAACCAATGATGTAGTGGCCTGGAGGAGGGAGACAACGCCCGACGATGTTCAGAAGGATGGATACTACGCAGTGAAACAGTACGGTGCAAATGAGTTTACGATGGAAAAAAGGTCGGTATTTTATTTTATCTATTTGAGATTTCTTTTTTATTATAATGATTTTGATTCATGAAGTTATGGCTTAGAACATATATGTTTACGGATCTGGATATAAGTAAAATACTCAATCGTAATTTACACAAGAGAGGAAGAAACGTAGCGTCATCTCTTAGGAGAATGAGTTGTAGAATATAACTCTGATTTTAGTGTCTCTTTGAATGTGTATAGAACATCTCATATGGTATGCTTATTTGGTATACAAATGAAGATGAAAATGAACTCTTGTTATTTGATAATGATGAGGTTGAGTGGTTAAAGGGAAGTGTGTGGTGAACCCCTCGTCACCTAAAATAACTCCCAAAGAAGAACATGTCACTCTTGACAGACCTGAAAGCCCAAATCCTTTTCTACCTGCAAGTCAGGTTGATTTCACCTTTATTGAGATTACTTTCACCACCAATAATGAAGTTGCACTCCTATATCCTTTACATCCCAACCAAGAATACTTTAAGGATGTGTCAGACTTCATTTCCAAATGTTGTTTAAATGAAGCATTTACAAGAGCCTCAACTCAATACAAAGAATACCTGAGTGAATTTTGGTATACAGCAAAGACCTTAGAAAGCTCTAAGGTTTGGGTATCCACTCCCACATGTGGAGTTAGAGGAGACACAGGTATTACAACCTTTAGAAATGCTCTTAGAGCACAATACATACCTTACTCAAGTATGTATGTTCCCCCACCCTTTATAACAACAGTAAGACCATGGTTTGCAATAATATGGTATAGGGGAGAGATTAGGGCAAAAGGAACTCTAAAAAAGAGTTGACTTCCTCTTAGATAGAGGTTGTTGATGGCTCAAATCATGTAGTGTTTAGGTGGTAAAACAGGTGGCCTAGATCAAATATCAAATAAGGATGCCACTATCTTGTATTGTCTGGCCAATGGAGTACAGGTGGATTATGCAAAGATAATATGAGAGGATCTAATTCATAAGCTGAACAAGAAGTCCAGGGAGAAGATTGTTCCCTATCCTAGGTTTATATCTCTTCTACTTGAACATATGATGCCTGAATATGATAATGAGGAGCTCACCATAAACCCCACTCAGGTCTTCAGTGTTCACAACTAGACACTGAAGCCAAACCAACCTGAAGAACCTCCCTTCACTACCCACATGAAGGCCATCTGCAATTTAGATGTGCTTATGGACTCCAAAGCTGCAAAACGCTCTTCACAAACTGAAGAGGTCCCCCAAGGCAAAAAGACTGGAGCTAAAAGTGGACTCAGAAGAAAACAATCTTCAAAACACACATCTGGGTCCAACACTAAGGCATCCAAATCTAAAACTGGCCAATCAGAAAAAGATACTCAGTCCAGTTCGGCCAGGGACAAAAGCCCAAGCCATCCTTCACCTCCCACACTAGTGGTTGGTGAAATGCATAAAGAGGTACAACAAGAAGCTGGTGGCCCAACATCTTTAAGGGCCACCAGTGAAGAAGGAGCCCACCCTCAGCTCAGTAGTGGTATGTCTGCATTTATTATTATTGAACCTATTTATTCAGCATCTTTCATTTGCACTCTGAGTCTGCATCAGGACATGATGCTTCAACAGATTTCATAGCTGAAGCTGATCCTAGAATATCTGCTCCTAAGGATTCCATATCTTAAAAACAGGGTATGGATGAAGGAACCAAAAACTACTCATTTGATCACATATTTGTAGGGTCTAATCTAAGTGTTCTTGTAGATAAAACCAAATCTGCTGGAGATGGGTTAAAAACTGCCCACACTAATTTAGGTGTAAATTAGGAATCCAGAGCTAATGACATCTCACTTAAAGTAAACCTAGAGGATTTATCAGATATCTTGAAAGATACAAGATCTGCCTTCTTCACTCCTGACCCCCCCCCCCCCACCAGATGAGCCAATCATTATTTCAGATGAGAGTAAAGAGGAAGAGGAAGTTGCAAATGATAAAGACACTGATGCCACTTTTCATGATGTACCTGAAGACACTTCAGTCCCACCTCCTCCATCTCTAAAATAAGCTCAAATTCAAGAGTTAATGGATCAGGTTTACTTACTTCAGTATTAGAAGGAAGAGCTGGAACAAGCAAAAGCAAAAGCTGAAGCAGAAGTTGCCTTATTGAAAGATAAGCCCTCATATCCAGACATCAACCAGCTTACTGAACTTCTGGTAACCTCTTTGAAACATGAACTATCCAAACTCTTAGCCTCACATGACTTTGCTAGCTGCTTACCAACTGAACTGAAAGAGCTCCCCTCAAAAATCACTGGATTATCTAGAGAGATTAAAGAGCTAAAGAAGCATGTGAGGGACATGGAAAAAGAGCTGTCTGGGGATCTAAAAGAGATTTCAACAAAACTAGAGACATTCACTTCCATTATCTCCAATCTTTCATCCCAAGTAGCTGAACTGAAGAACATTGAATGGGAACTTCCAACAGAGTTTCTTAATTTGCCAAGTCAAGTTTCTTCAGTTAAAGAAAAGCTCATGACTTTGGATTCTCTTCCAAGTCTTTTGTACAAGGTTACTGATACCTTGAACAGGTTTGCCACCATGGTGGAAAATGCATCAGGAGCTACCAGCATGAATGTTCCTTCAGCAGGCAAAGCAACTGCTTCACCTGCTGAGGGGGAGAAGAACACCAAAGATGCTGACATAAACCTGAAAGATGAATTAGTTGATCTATTGGGAAAAAAATATTATGACACAATACTACACCAAGAAGTTACTCTTTGATAAATACAGTGACAAGATGCTGAAAAGAAAGAAAAGCCCTATGATCACAAACTGTGAAGTTCTCACAAAGAAAGGCCATATCACACTAAAAATATATAGGCAAGACGGGTTTGATGAGGTCATCTCAAATCTCAAGGTTAGTGATCTACATTAGGCAGAATAGAGAGAAGTAATACAAGCCTGTCCAGATAAAAGTGAAAAAGGATGGAAAACCATTTATGATCTAGTAAAGACAAGATTGGATCAGCTGACTCAAACTGAACAAGACCTCAAGATTTACTTAAACAAACCCCTCAAAGAATAAGATCCTCTGAATGAGCTAAATGAGTTAGCTAACAAGAAAAGGAAAAGAACCAGTGACTTAAAAGACCATTCCAGGTCAACAAAGAAACACAAGTCATCAGTTCAGCATGAAGAAGAGGGTTATTGAACAGCTAAGACAGTAGAATGAAAACTGCTTGTAATAACTTTATCTTTTGTAAATGTATTGTAATGAAAGTTAGAATGAATGATTATCAGTTTATGTTGTTCAAGTCATATCAATTGTGTAAGAAGAAGTTGTTTTGCTCACTTATAATTGATTTTAACTTAGGCTATTTGTATATTCAAATAGGGAGAGATTGTTGGGTTCAGTTGCTGAGCCCTTCAGTCTTTCAGTAAATATAAACATAAAATCCCCTAAGTGTTTCTCAAGCTGAAGTCTTTCAGCTTGAGTCGTTGAAGCTTCTTCAGCGTCAGCTCTTCAGGACCTTAGAATATTAGGAAATATCTTCACTTTAGTGTATGCAGCAGTACAGAAACTAAAAAAAGGACTCTTGGAAAGAGCTTCAGTTTAATTTGGTTGACAATTCCAAGCTGAACGTTGTCTATCTCCTTAACAGAAGCTGAAACGTGTTGTTTCACTTCTAGAAGGTTTACAAGGCGGGAAAAGGATTGTTTTATGTCAAAAGAAATAAAGCAATCTCTTTGGAAAATGTTACTTCTAAAGTTGGTATACAAGTACATCAACTTTCCTTAAAGGACTATAACTGGTACTATAAAGTATGTGTACATTAAATGGTAGCTCAACCACCCATTTAATGCTTGACATGTGTATTAAGTTAACTTGTAAACCCTAATCCCTTTACCTATAAAAAGAAAAGGATTCTCAGAGTAAATGTTATCTCTTCCAATTAATGTGATACACATTGAAGAGTTCATTTATCTCTCAAACAAACTAACTCGTACTACTGAAAGCTGAAGCTTCAGTTTAGTCATAACAAGTTTGTTTTCTTACTCTCTTAACTTTGGTTATAGTTTAAGTTCGAAGGAGATAACACTCCAATTGTCATTCAACCACCTTGTTATTCCGCAAGCAAGTTGTGTCATAGATTCTTTGTTTGATTCTAATAAAAATCTATACGTTGAAAAGTACTTCTGTGTGTTTTAAACTTGTTCTTTATATTGTTCATATATATTTGTTTAAAACTCAATTTGTTGCCATGAAATCTGATTAGTTTAACTTGATAAACCTTATATCAGATTTCAAGGGACCAACAGTTACTCGTGAATACAACTGTCAAGCAACCGTCCAACGTACAAAGGATATGATTACGGGAAAGTGGACAACTTTTGCACGTGATTGCAACAATTTCGCCAGGATTGTCGAGGAACATGCACGGTTGAGTGGTGAAAATGACTCAACGTGGCTTGTTCTTTGTTACAAGTCGTTTTCTGAAAATTAATTCTATGCATTTACCTACTATGAAGCGTGGGATGTGTTGAAAAATCACCACAAACGGCGTGGTGTCAAAGCCATTATTCTCGGAAGAAGCGTTCGTACCGCCGATGATATTGAAGAGCCGGACGAGCTATTTCGAGGCGATACAATAACGCGTCCTCTCGGAAGCCAAGGCCTACGAAGAGTCAAAAATCCGACTCGTCCCGATCCGCGGAATCATATTCGATGGGAGGAGATGCTTTAAAGGAAATGGTACAAGAAGAATTAAGGATTGAACGTCAAATTTTTTTTAACATTCTCGATAAACAAATTTTTTTCTAGGAATTCAAGTTTCTTAATTTTAATACCGAGGGGATGAGGCCAAAAGATGCGGCTAATATCGAAAAACTCAAAGATGATATCCGAGCAAGATATTTTAGCACACAACCCCGTGATGAGCCCGGGATGAGCTCGTGATGAGCTCGAAAGATGTTTAAATATTTGTCGTATTTTTCTTTTGTTTTGTATTGTAGGTTTTAAGATTTGTTGTATTTTTATTTCGTTTTGTATCGTAACGTATTTGTACTTCATTTCGTATTTTAATATATCATATTTCAATTTTAGTTTATAAATGTGTTTAAAAAAAATAATGAATAACATGTTATCGGTAATTTTCTAGGGAGATATTAAAAAAAAAAATCATAAAATCCAAAAATATTCTTCGTTATCTTCTTATCCATATAATTCTTCTTCTCAATTCCTCTATATTTTGATTCTTTATTATGTCGACATACGGGTTTTATCCTTGTTTTGAATGCGGAAGGACAAAACGAATCCCGCATTGCCCGTGTATTCGACTATGTGCGAGTGTGGTTAAACTGTTTAATGGAGATTGCTCAATTGGTGATACTTATTCAAGTGCTAACAATTATTCTCCTAATCTTTATACCACACCTCCACACTTTTCGGATTATTCTTGTCATGATGGTGTGAGTAATACACCATATGATTTACAAGATAATTCGCGTGTTGTTTGTTGTTCGTATTGTCGTGGTTCTCACGAAGACTATTGTTGTACTCAATTGTGGTGCGAAAACGGTTATCCCATTTGTGAGACATGTGGAGGGTATCATATGGATCACGAATGTTTCAATATACGAGACAATGATTTTGAAGAAAAATTGAAAGAACAAAGAATTAAAGATCAAGAATTTCTTGGTACATTTAAAGAGCTTTTGTGATAATGTCTTACAATGCAAAGAGAAGAGAGATAGCGATTCGCTAAAGGAAAAAGAGGCCGAGGATTAGAAGCTGAACGTAAAAGAAAGAGTGTTTAAAAAATCAGATAATTCCTTCCAAAGCTTCTACTCGCTCGAGGCGATCTTGCATTGATCCATCATTAAAAGGATTTAAAGTGTTTTGTAAGTCAATTTCTTTAGGAGAAATGCAAAGAATTCCCGAGGAATCCGTTAGTTCTCTAAAAATGGGGGATGAGCATCTTAACACACAAAAAAGAATTCACGTGAAGCTAGTGATAAGTATCCTATCCCAAACCCCAAGAGATCTAGACGTATATTCCCGATGAGTATTACGATGAGGACTATCAAAAACTGTTTTTGATGAATTGGTGAAGAGATTTTTTTTAAGGTCTACGTCCATTTAAGATAAGACTTTCCATTGTTATTTTGGTGACCATTGGAATTAAGGGAAATTGATACTCCTAATACAGACACCCGACATTCCCTAAGGAAGAGACCCTAGATACATAGCACACCCCCCCCCGAACGAGACCACCGCCAGCCGGTACAAAAACCCCGTTCCTCACCCCCACCTACCACCATTACCTCTGGTGGCATCCCCACCACCCTTCCCCCCAAGTGCCCGACGCACCTACATACTATAATCCCCAAGTCCCACCTATTCACACCCAAACACGAACCTTCCTCCTCTGAGCAACACATTCATTAACACAGGCACCATGTCTTCTCACCTAACCAAAAATCGGAAATCCCCCGCCCCCGTGTAACCCCTCTGCCCCACCAATCCCCCACAAACCTATCCACAAAAGAAACCCACGAATGAAATGTTTGTCAATCAATCCCTGATTACACCATGACCCTAAAATAAAAACCGTTACACTTCTATAACACCTGTACGACTAGCCTTTTGCCCCCAATCAAAAGATTCAAAACTAAACTAGAGACGATATTCCTTCTCGAATCCCCAAGAGAAGTCCCTAACGAACATTCAAATGGTGTAATTGAAGATTATTCAAAATGAGTTTTAATAATGAAAGAAATCAAATTCCGCAACCATTGCCGAAAAATTTTGCAATGGAAGGATTTCACTTTTAATGGTGTATGTAGCAATCAACACTACTCCAGACAACGGAGTCAGACGAAATAAAAAAGTCTAGTGTGAGATTCTTAATCCTATCCAATATGTCCAACGAATGCAAAGGAAAATGTGGAGATTACAATAAAGGGAAAATTTAAATGAAATCTAAATTCAAGTTTTGAAAAGTGCTTTTGAACCAAAACGAAGAATTCTCAAGTTATGACTGATTCAAGTTCGAAATGGAAAATAAATTTGATACATTTAATGATTTTTCAAATCCACTTTTTGAACACGATAGGAAATCATTACCTTGTGGAGAAAGATGCTTTCAAAATGCGGTTATTCACAAAAAATCAAGAGAAAAATAATGATACTTGTGAAACGGAGGGAGATTTAAAGTTTTTCGATGATATTTGCTTAATGAAAACCCTCGTCCTTCCGGATGTTTTCTAATGATTAAAATGTATTTCAAATAATTAAGGAGAGATTGATATATCTTGTGATATGATTCCTCCGGGAATTGATACCGATGATGACTCGGAAGGGGAACGTCCTCCTTTTGAGGAACCACTTGACGATGTTCTCTTTCCCCTTCCCAAGGTCGATATTTTAACCCATCGAGGTTTTATTGTATTTAGCCCGTAATTAGGTCATGTTTAATGAACTCCACATACTTATGGGGAAAATATTTCACAAGTTGAAAGGTGGAATTTCTTTTCATGGTCCGAATGATTGTTAAATCTTTCTATGATGATTAAAACCTTTGACACCGGAGGAGGTAAAATGATGTTTTGCTTAATAATGAGAAAACAATGATTTAAACTTTTTCCACAATAACGAACAATTTTACCATTGTCACCTATCTCCGAGGATTATACCCACATCTTACTCCACCTGGGAGGTGAAGATAAAGATTTTTAAACCGGGGTATTTTTGATGTGTGCTTGAAAGGGAAGAGTTCTTCAACTCTTGATAACTTTTATCCCATCCCGACCCACCTTTCATCCGAACTAATTCTCTAGTTTGGGGAGGATCCGATCTTAGACTTTCCATCCACCCTCAAATTTATCCTCTGATGAACCTTGTTGATATATGATCAAGCTTAGGGGACTCGTTAATAACAAGCGCTTCTGTGGGAGTCACCCCAGCTTATCCCTTTTTTATCTTCTTTTATTTTATCTCTTTTTGCTTCCCCAAGTACAAACAATTCGGGGAACGAGATAGCTTGTAACTTGGTTAACAAAAAACCAAGCCAATTTAATTCATGTTTTGAGCTAGACAATGTCAAGATGAGAGGAATCATGTATCTCATTACGTTCTTGATGTTGTTAGTGTTTGTTTGTTTAAGTGTTTTTCCGGATTTTGGAGGATTCAATGGTTCAATAATTGTAAAGAACAAAAGCAATGCCCACAATTTCCATTGAAAGTTCTCCAATCTTCTCTCATAAAGTGGGAAATCTTTTTATCTTTGTCTTTAAAACGAACTAACATCTATTCTTCTGGCATGACCTTTATAATTAATGTTAAAGATTCCTTTTTGACGCCCTATTTTTCAAACATTGAGGAACAATGTTTCATTTTAGATTGGGGAGGATATCTCGATATTAGATTTGCATTTCACGCAACCTTGTTTGAAATCTTTTGAATTACCTTTTTGTGAACAAAGTGGAAAATTTTAAATTTATTTTTGCTTGGCAAGAGAAGCTCAATGGAAGCTTAAGTTTGGGGAAAACACCACTTTTATTGGTAATACCGTTGGGAGAAATAGTAGTTAATTATTGACATTGACCGGGTGAAAAGGCCTAGGCTAGTTTCTTAACCTTACCTTTGTGGGCCTAAACTAATCTTTCACAAATCCTATTGCTTTGGATTTAAAAAATGGTAAGAACAAGAGATGAATGTAGTAAATATAAGTGTTATTTTGCTTAAAGCAAGTTTAATTTGAAAACCTAAAGCTTATATTAATTGATTTGTGTCTATTTACAACTCCCACAAGCTCTTAAATACACCAAATCATACGTGCTCTTTTTAATTTAACTAAGTAAATCAGTCTTTATATAAAGTCTTAACATTTTAAAGTACATTATTATGTAAGTAAGATTTTGGTTTCAAATTTATAAGTATTTTCTAAAGTGAAATTTTTTCCATTCATGCAAAATATAAATTATAAAAAGAATGCCAATGAAGCAGTTTTCTAATGCAAAAGCATTATTTGATTCGTAGCCAAAAAGCAATCGCAAAAAATAGAATAATAAAAGCTCTTATAGTTTTTAATCGTTGGCGTATCCATGTTAAGTGAGACTCGGATGGGGTCGTCAACTAGGATTAAACTATTGTACGGTGGAATCAGGATGTTCGTACAAGGCAATCATCACTGGGGAGCCAGCGGGCTCTAGGTGATGAATTGCAAACTGAAGGGACTTTGGGATTCTAGGCTGTGTAGGAAAAAGGTTGTTGTCGCGATAGACCCATTAAACGTTAGCATCCGATTGGGTGTATTCGGAAACTAAGAATACGTTGTTGTATCGCATATCCACTATTTGGGAGCAAGGCCTAAGATAGGGTTCGACTAAGAACAACAATCCTTTAGAAAAAAAATAATAATTTATAAGTATAGTGGAAAATAAAAGAATGTTAAAAAAATTTCATTTCTCAAATCAAAGTTATAAGTTTTGTTTCCAATTTCTTTTAGCTTTGAGATGAGGTTGTATCATGTTATTAACATTCAAGTCACAATCTTGAGTGTAAAGCTTAGATGGATTCAACTATAAAGATAAAGTGATCTATGGTTTAGTTGAAAAGAGTGCACACATCTTAATCATTAATTTATTTCCTAGAGTGAAAAGTTCTCAGTTAGTAATGTACAAGACTTAACCATTTTTTAGGACTTATAATTGACAATGATCTTGTTTAATACTTTGTATAGTCTAGTGAAAAGACCAGGGAAGATGAATTTTCCTCTTTGTTGCTCTATTAAATCGGGAGTAGCCTATTTCAATGAGCCTTAAAAGTGTTGCAAAGTGCAATATTGCCATTAATGTGTTTCCATGAGATAAAATGTTGAGAAAAAGCTTAAGTTGTTTAAAAAGGTGATTCATAAAAGGTGAAAGCAAGGGCATTTTGGAAACTTGTTAGTTTACAAAGTGTACACTTAATAAAATTGCGTGAGGACACGGCAATCCTTTAGTTTGGGGAATTTTGATAAATCTGCTTAGTTTATATATTAAATATCCGTGATTTTGCCAAATAAAATCCAAATAATGCCAAAAGGATAAAATTTGTTGTCTTTTGTGTCAATTGTAGCAGGGATTTGATATGTAAAGACAAAAGGAAGCAAAAACGACCAAAAACCGACAAGAAACGGAAAAGACAAGACAAGAGTGAAGAATAGAAGCCAATCTCAAAGCCGGATCAGCCTGACAACAAGGAAAGAAATTCAGAAGCCTCAATTTAACAAGTGCCCAAGGATTAATAATGTCAAGTTTTCAAAGTTCAAGGTTTCATTTGGATGTTTAAAAAGTCAAAGGACCAAAGATATTAAAGATGGAAAGTTGGTTTATAAAGGGAAAAAGGAGATAGAAACTACAAGGACCGGATCTGTCAACTTTCAAACTACTTTAACACTATAACTTTGGAACAATGAAACGCAAGGGCTAGTTATGCCATTAAGCCAAACTTTCAAATACACACGCGGCTAAACTTCTCCCTAACAAACCCCTAACCACTTTTCCCGCCACTAGTTTTCTTCCCCACAAAAACCCCAACACTGTTCATCCTCACCATAGCACTCCTCCATCACTCCACCTTCTATTTCAACCACCAATCCTCGTATTAAACAAATGCCACATCACAAAGTCCACCTGGCAATCTCCCATTGGTCCAAGAGCTGACAAAGTAACAAAACGTGATCCTTGTAATTGGCCGGAACACGTCACACCAAGCAAGAGACGCTTGGATTAAAGGCAAAACGTTACAATTAACCAACGACAAGATTGGTCAACAGATGGTCAAAAGCCTCAGCTCAGCTCAGGTCATTTAGAGTCTATAAATAGGAAAATTGAAGCTATCATTTTCTTGTTTTCATTCCATTTTCACCTGTTTTTAGAGATTATTTGAACCATTTACTTCATTTACTTTTTATTGTACTTTACATTTCCTTTTTAATTCCATTATTTTTAACTGTACATTCAATTCTATCATTCCTACCATTGTTACTGTTACATTTGTATAAGCTCAAATATAGCATAATTTGTTCAAAAGTTGTTCTAATCTTGTTAAAAGCCTTCTATAAAAAACTGTAATGTTTACTTTAGTTCAATGTTGTCCATTTAAACTTAGTTTGATTCAAATTTAGAAGCATTGAGGAAGAATAAGCTCAAGTCAGCTTATTGAGCTTATAGCTCAGGTTTTAGAGGCTAGGAGCCATTAGGTGCATGTTTTTAAAGCCACTCACTCAACAAGAGTGGCTTGTGTCCTGAACAAACAAAAAGTCAGGTTTCACTTTCTGCAAATTTCATCTAGCATAATACATAGCTAAGTCAAGTGAGTCTTATTTCCTTTGTTTTCCTTGAGCTTAATCCTGTTTAGAATTGTTTAGATTAGTTTAAAGTGCAAAATGATTTAACTTTGATAGCTAGAATCCAATAAGCTCTCATTTCTTTTAATTCTGTCAATATAAGTAGAATTAGCTAGCTGACAAACTAGCTTATTCCTGTTAATAAGCTAGTGATTTTAGAGTTAAAAAAGCTTATTAGGTTTATTTTAAAATGTGAGTAGATAAAAGGGTTTTAACATTTCTAGTTTTAAAATAAGATTTTAAGTCAAGGTTCATTTGTGACATTTATAATAAGTAAAAGTTTGTTTGGATTTAGTCGTTTTTTTGACTTTATAAAGTCAATATTAGTAAGGTAAATTCACATAGTGACAGTTTGTGATAATTGGTATTAACAAGTTATAAAATAGGATTCAAAGAATTAGTTTTTGTAGAATTACAAAAGTTCTAGCTTAAAAATCATGTGTTTTATCACCAGTGCAGTTTTAAGTATAAGGTGCTTATAGATTTTAAGAGACTTATTGCATTTTAGAGTTCACAATTGTGAAAATGTACACTTGTATACATTGAAATAGTTTAGTTTCATAGAGTTCTTAAAGTGGAATTTAGCCTCACATAGTTTCTTACCAGTACATCAGCAACAACAGTACAAACTCAGTTAGTACTGCTGTTGCTCATCCCTTTACTAGTTAGATTTTAGTTCTTTTAATTAGGAGTTAGAATTTGATTTTAAGCATTTCCATAGTTCTCCATTAGTTTAGTATAGATAAGCTTTTAACTTTCATTTTCAAGCTTTTAATCTAGCTTATTTGTACTTTCAAAAGTAGTATTGCAGCAGATTGGACTTCTAGCTTATTTCCTTTAGATTTTTTCATTTCTAGTTATTATTTCAAGAATCCTTTTATCTAGGTAAATTCAATATTCTTAGGTTAGCTTATTTCCAAAATTGTAGTTTCTAGAATTTAGTTTTAAGCTAGTTAGCTTATTAGGTTTAGCTTAAAAACAGTCAAAAAGCTTAAACTTGCACTTTTTAATAACAAATTTCTCATTAAGCTTGTTAACTTTCAGCTTATTTCTTTTTAGAAATACTTAGTACACATCTTAGGGTGCTTATAGCTTCTTTTAGTTTTAAATTTCATAGTATTAAGCAAAGAAATAAGCCAAATTCTAGAAAAGTTAGCAAAACCTAAGTTTCTGTAACACAGCTGGAATTGCTTATTTTCTAGCTTATTCAATTGATTAAAGTTCATAGTGCCTTTGTTAAAGTTGTAGAGTATAAGCTCATTAATAACTTTGTAGTTTTAAGTTTTTGCTAATTTTCACTTTTTTAGATAAGCCAAAAATAAGCCAAGTCGTAGGGTTTGTTTTTGTAATTTTTGCAATAGTATTTCATCAAGGTTACAATGTTTAACTAGAGTGTAAATTTCCAATAGTTTACCCCCCACCCTTTTCTTTCTTTCTTTACACTTTCTACCCTGTCTTTTTAGGAATAATAAAATAGTTTTTAATTTTTTAAATTTAGTTTTTTAATAAAATTAGGTTTTAGTTTTTAATTGGCAAAATTAGGATTCAATTGGCTTATAAAATTTGGGCATTTTTATATCATTTCATTTCTGCACATTTTTAGTAGTTAAAAACTATTTTTCTTAATTTTTCCAATTAAATTTGTATTTTCTAGGAATTAAAATAGGTTTTAGTAATTTCTTTTCCTAAATAAATCATATAAAATAAAAAATGTTAGAAAATTATTTAATTCTTTTTGAGATAAATATTCTTCAATTCGTAGTATTTTTGAAAAATAAAAGTAGAATTTTAGTGATAATTTTTAGAAAAAGTTTATTTTTAGTAATTCATTTTTCTTTAAAAATTCATAAAAAATTCAAAAATAGTTAAAAAATTCTAATTCTTTTTCCTAAAATTTTCTTTTTAAATTTGTGATTTTTAGGTAAAAAGTTTGTTAAAAGTAGTGCCTTAGATTTTAAATTTCAGTTTTAGCTCACATTTTTACTTTTCGTGTATTAAAATTTCGTGTTAGTTAATTGTTTTTAGTTTGAGCTATTAAATTTGTAGTGTAATTCAAAATTCAAAAATCCTTTACCCATTCTTGACTCGAATCCGAATTATTCCCAAATCTCAATTCACGACTTCGTTAGGATACGACCCGAGAAGAAATACCTTCCCCGTTAAAATGATAACATATGTGTTTTCTTTAGTGAGATTTTTACCTTTTATTTCTCTTGTTTGAGAAGTAATTTGGAAAGAATTGTCACGGGATTAATACTATATATATATAAATTTGACTAGTGCTTATATACGCAACCAAATTTTGGCGCCGCTGCCGGGGAAGACGTGAACGATTTTTGAGGATATTCGTTGAATAAGACGAGAAGATCCTTTTCCCACCCGGGAAAGTTACATGTCTTGTTTATATAAAACAAAATATAAAAAAAAAAATTCAAAAACTATAAAAATTAAAAATAAATTTCTTTTCTTTTTACTATATATTAAAGTTAAATAATAAGTGAAGCAATTAAAACAAAAAAACTTTCGCTTTAAAAAAAAAGAATTAACAAATAATATAATACTCTTAATAAGTATTACATAATATTAAAAAAAACGCAACAAAAGATCAAAACACTACTCTATTAAAGTAATTATATTATTGTGTAATCTTTTTCTTAAAGGAAAGTATTTTATGTATTCAATTGCTTCTTATTTATTTACTTTTAATTTATAGTAAAAAGAAAAGAAAATATATTTTTTAATTTTTATAGTTTTTGAATTTTTTTTTTATATTTTTGATTATATAACAAGAATGTAACTTTCCCGGTGGAAAGGATCTTCTCGACTTTACTTCAACGAATATCCTCAAAAATCGTTCACGTCTTCCCCGGCAACGGCGCCAAAATTGGTTTCGTAAAAATAAGCATAGTCAAATTATATATTATAGTATTAATCCCGTGACCAATTCTTTTCCAAATTGACTTCTCAAACAAGAGAAATAAAAGTAAAAATCTCACTAAATAAAACACAAGTATGTCTATTTTAACCGGAATTTTCTTCTCGTGTCGCATCCTAACGAAGACCGAGAATTGGAGATTTGGGAATAATTCGGATTCGAGTCAAGAATGGTAAAAGGATTTTTGAATTTTGAATTACACTACAAATTTAATAGCTCAAACTAAAAACAATTAACTAACACGAAATTTTAATACACGAAAAGTAAAAATGTGAGCTAAAACTGAAATTTAAAATCTAAGGTACTACTTTTAACAAACTTTTTACCTAAAAATCACAAATTTAAAAAGAAAATTTTAGGAAAAAGAATTAGAATTTTTTAACTATTTTTGAATTTTTATGAATTTTTAAGAAAAATGATTACTAAAAATAAACTTTTTCTAAAAATTATCACTAAAATTCTACTTTTATTTTTCAAAAATACTAGAATTGAAAAGAAAATTATCTCAAAAAGAATTAAAAAATTTTCAACTATTTTTTTGTCTATTTTATATGATTTATTTAAGGAAAAGAAATTACTAAAACCTATTTTAATTCCTAGAAAATACAAATTTAACTGGAAAAATAAAGAAAAATAGTTTTTAACTACTAAAAATGTGCAGAAATGAAATGATATAAAAATGCCCAAATTTTATAAGCCAATTGAATCTTAATTTTGCCAATTAAAACTAAACCCTAATTTTTAAAAACTAAAATTTAAAAAATTAAAAACTATTTTATTATTCCTAAAAAGACAGGGTAGAAAGTGTAAAGAAAAAAAGAAAAGGGTAGGCGGGTAAACTATTGGAAATTTACACTCTAGTTAAACAGGTAACCTTGAACTATTGCAAATTACAAAACAAACCTACGACTTTGCTTATTTTGGCTTATCTAAAAAGGAAAATAAGCAAAAACTTAAAACTACAAAGTTATTAATGAGCTTATACTCTACAACTTTAACAAAGGCACTATGAACTTTAATCAATTGAATAAGCTAGAAAATAAGCAATTCCAACTGTGTTACAGAAACTTAGGTTTTGCTAACTTTTCTAGAATTTGGCTTATTTCTTGCTTAATACTACATGAAAGTTAAAACTAAAAGAAGCTATAAGCACCCTAAGATGTGTACTAAGTATTTCTAAAAAGAAATAAGCTGAAAGTTAACAAGCTTAATGAGAAATTTGTTATTAAAAAGTGCAAGTTTAAGCTTTTTGACTGTTTTTAAGCTAAACCTAAGTAAGCTAACTGCTAAAACTAAATTTCCTAGAAACTACAATTTTGGAAATAAGCTAACCTAAGAATATTGAATTTACCTAGATAAAAGGATTCTTGAAATAATAACTAGAAATGAAAAATCTAAAGGAAATAAGCTAGAAATCCAATCTGCTGCTATACTACTTTTGAAAGTACAAATAAGCTAGATTAAAAGCTTGAAAATGAAAGTTAAAAGCTTATCTATACTAAACTAATGGAGAACTATGGAAATGCTTAAAATCAAATTCTAACTCCTAATTAAAAGAACTAAAATCTAACTAGTAAAGGGATGAGCAACAGCAGTACTAACTGAGTTAGTACTGTTGTTTGCTGATGTACTTGGTAAGAAACTATGTGCAGGCTAAATTTCCACTTAAAAACTCATGAACTAACTCATTACATGTATACAAGTGTACATTATCACAATGTGAACTCTAAAATGCCATAAGTCTCTTAAATCTAAAAGCACCTGTATAACTGTACAAACTGCACTGTTGATAAAAACACTATTTTTAACAAGAAACTTGTAATCTAACAAACTAATTCTTGAAACCTATTTAAAACTTGTTAATACCACTTATCACAACTGTCCTATGTGAATTTACCTACTAACCTTGACTTTAAAAGTCAAAAACAACTTAATCCAAACACTACTTATTCTAACTGTCACAAATGAACCTTGACTTAAAATCTATTTTAAAACTAGAAATGTTAAAACCTTTTATCTACTCACACTTAAACTAACCTAGTAAAGCTTTTTTAACTCTAAAATCACTAGCTTATTAACAGGAATAAGCTAGTTTGTCAGCTAGCTAATTCTACTTATATTGACAGAATTAAAAGAAATGAGAGCTTATTGGATTCTAGCTATCAAAGTTTAAATCATTTGCATCTTTAAACTAATCTAAACAATACTAAACAGGATTAAGCACAAGGAAAACAAAGAAATAAGCTACTTGAATTAAGCTATGTATATGCTAAGATGAAATTTAGAAAGTGAAACCTGAATTTTTGTTGTCTCAGACACTAGCCACTCTTGTTGAGTGAGTGGCTTTAAAAACATGCACCTAATGGCTCCTAGCCTCTAAAACCTGAGCTATAAGCTCAATAAGCTGACTTGAACTTATTCTTCCTCAATGCTTCTAAATTTGAATCAAACTAAGTTTAAATGGACAACATTGACACTAAAAGTAAACAAATACAGTTTATAGAAGGCTTTTAACAAGATTTGAACAACTTTTGAACAAATTAAGCTATATTGAGCTTATTACAAATGTAACAGTAACAATGGAGGAATGAAGGAATTGAATGTACAGTAAAAATAACTGAATTGAAAGGAAATGTAAAGTACAATGAAAGTAAATGAAAGTAAATGGTTCAAATAATCTCTAAAAAACAGAGTAAAATGTAACAAGAAAAATGAAGCTACAATATTCCTATTTATAGACTAAATGACTGAGCTGAGCTTGAGGCTTTGACCATCTGTTGACCAATCTTGACCGTTGGTTAATTTGTAACCGTTTTGCCTTTAATCCAAGCCGTCTATTGCTTTGGTGACGTGTTCCGGCCAATTACAAGGCTCCACGTGTACTTTGTCAGCTCTTGGACCAATGGGAGATTTCCAGGTGGACTTTGTGATGTGGCATTTGTTTAATACAAGGATTGGTGGTTGAAATAGAAGGTGGGAGTGATGGAGGAGTGCTATGGTGAGGATGAACAGTGTTGGGGTTTTTGTGGGGAAGAAAACTAGTGGCGGGAAAAGTGGTTAGGGGTTTGTTAGGGATAAGTTTAGCCGCGTGTGTATTTGAAAGTTTGGATTAATGGCATAACTAGCCCTTGCGTTTCATTGTTCCAAAGTTATAGTGTTAAAGTAGTTTGAAAGTTGACAGATCCGGTCCTTGTAGTTTCTATCTCCTTTTCCCTTTATAAACCAACTTTCCATCTTTGACATCTTTGGTCCTTTGACTTCAAAACATCCAAATGAAACCTTGAACTTTGAAAACTTGACATTATTAATCCTTGGCACTTGATAATTGAGCTTTGACTTTCTTTCCTTGTTGTCAGGCTGATCCGGCTTTGAGATTGGCTTCTATTCTTCACTCTTGTCTTGTCTTTTCCGTTTCTTGTCGGTTTTTGGTCGTTTTTGCTTCCTTTTGTCTTTACATATCAAATCCTGCACAATAGACACAAAAGCACACAAATTTCTATCCTTTATGGCATAAATTGGGCTGTTATTGGCAAAAATCCGGATATTAAAATATATACAATTAAGCATTTATCCAAAATTCCCAAACTAAAGGATTGTCGTGTCCTCACGCAATTTTATTAAGTGTACACTTTGTAAACTAACAAGTTTCCAAAATGCCCTTGTTTTCACCTTTTATGAATCACCTTTTTAAACATCTTAAGCTTTTTCTCAACATTTTATCTCATGGAAACACATTAATGGCAATCATTGCAATTTTGCAACTTTTAGGCTCATTGAAATAGGCTACTCCCGATTAATAGAGCACAAAAGAGGAAAAATTCATCTTCCCTGACTTTTCACTAGACTAAACAAAGCTATTAAACAAGATCATTGTCAATATAAGTCCAAATGGTTAAGCTCTTATACTTACAACTTGTGAACTTTTCACTCCCAGGAATAAATTAATGATTAAGATGTGTGCACTCTTTTCAACTCAACCATAGATCAATTTATCTTTATAGTTGAAATCCATCTAAGCTTTACACTCAAGCCTTGTGAGCTTAAATGTTAATAACATAGATAAACCCTCCATCTCCAAGCTAAAAGAATTGGGAAAAAAACTATAAATTTAATTTGAGAAAATTGAAATTTTTTTAACCATTCTTTATTTTCAATACTTATAAATTATTATTTCTTCTAAAGGAATGTTGTTCTTAGTTCGACCCCTACTTATGGCCTTTCCCCCAAATAAGGATATCGCATCAACAAACCGTTATTCTTAGTTCAACCCCCACTCCGCTGCTAACGTTTATGGTATCGTCGACAACCACTTTTTCCTACAAAGCCTAGAATCCAAAGTCCCTTAGTTGCAATCATCACCTAGGCCGCGCTCCCCAGTGATGAATGCCTACGAACCTTGATTCCACGTACATAGTCTTAATCCTTAGTTGCGACCCCATCCGAGTCTCACTCTCAACATGGATACGCCAACGATTAAACTATATATAGCTTTTATTATTCTATTTTTGCGAATGCTTCATTGCACAAAAATAATGCTTTTGCATTAGAAATGCTTCATTGGCATTCTTTTATAATTATATTTTTGATGAATGGTAAATTTCCTTTAGAAATCAACTTATAAATTGAAACCAAAAATCTTACTTACATACTAAAGTGAATTCTTAAAAGTACGACTTTTTCTAAACATTTATTTACTTCTTAAATTAAAAAAGAGCACGTATGATTAGGTGTATTAAGAGCTTGTGGGAGTAAAAAGACACAAATCATTCATATAAGCTTTAGGTTTTCCAAATAAACCTTGCTTAAGCAAATACACTTATATTTAACTACATCATCTCTTGTTCTTCACATTTTTAAATCCAATCAATAGAATTGGAAAGCTTGGCCCACAAAAGGAGGTTAAAGAACGAGCTAGGGCAATTTCACCCGGCACTAAGTCAATTAACTCCTATTTCACACCACGGACTACCAAAAAGGTGTGTTTTTCCACCCAAACAAAGCTTCTATTTAGCTTCTCATGCAAGCAAAATTTAAAATTTTCCATTTTTTTCCAAAAAGGTAATTCTAAAAAGATACATAACAAGGTTTCCGTGAAATGCAAATCAATATCGAAGATATCCTTCCCCAAACAAAATGATACATGTCCTCCATGTTTGAAAAATATGGGGTCAAAATGAATCTTTAACAAAATACTAAGGTCATACCAAAAGAAAATAGATGTTAGTTCGATAAAGACAAAGATAAAAGATTTCCACCTTTATGAAGAGAGATTGGAGACCATCAATGGAAATTGTGGGCATTGCTTGTTCTTTTCACAATTTTTGAAACCTGAATCCCTCCAAAATCCAGAAAACCTAGAACAAACAACACAAACAACCAACAAGAACGAAAGAGAACAAGCTTCCTCTCATCTTTTACATTGTTAGCTCAAAAATGACTTAAAATGGCTTAGTTTTTGTTAACCAAGTACAAGCTATACTCGTCCCCGAATTGATTTGTCCTTGGGGAAGCAAAGAAAAAAAATAAAAAGAAGATAAAAAGGATAAGCATGGGGTGCCTCCCACGAAGCGCTTGTTTATTAACGAGTCCCCTAAGCTTGACTCATATATCAACAAGGTTCATCATGGAGGATAAAAGTGAGGGTGAAGAAATTCCTAAGGACGGATCCTTCCCCAAACTAGAGAATTAGTTCGGATGAAAGGTGGGTCTGTGGGGTGGTGAGGGGGGGGGGGGTGGGATAAAAGTATCAAGAGTTAAAGAACTCTTCCTTTCAAGCTCATCATCAAAAATACCCGGTTTAAAAACTTTATCTTCACTCCCCGTGGAGTAAGATGCGGGTAAAACCTCGGGATAGGTGACAAATGGTAAAAATGTTCGTATTGTGAAAACGTTTAAATCATTGTTTTCTCCATTATTAAGCAAAACATCATTTTCACCTCCTCCCGGGTCAAAGGTTTCATCATCACTAGAAAGATTTAACAATTCATCGACCATGGAAAGAAATTCCCTTTCAACTTGTGAAATATTTTCCCCATAAGTATGTGAGTCATTAAACATGACCTCTACGGGCTCAACCTCTCGATGGGTAAAATATCGACCTTGGGAAGGGGAAAAAGAACATCGTCAAGTGGTTCCTCAAAAGAAGGGACGTCCCCTTCCAAGTCATCATCGGTATCAATTCCCGGAGAATATATCACAAATAAAGATATATCAATCTCCTCCTTATTATCTTGAAAATCATTTTCAACATTAGAAACATCCGGAGGGAGAGGGTTTTCATTAAGCAAATCATCGAAAAACTTTAAATCTCCCTCCGTTTCACAAGTATCATTAATTTTCTCTTGATTTGAAATAACCTCATTTTGAAAGACATCTTTCTCCAAAGTAATGATTTCCTCATCGAGTTCAAAAAGTGGATTTGAAAAACATTTAAATGTATCAAATTTATTTTCCACTTTCGAACTTGACTCGTCATAACTTGAGAATTCTTCGTTTTGTTTCAAAAAGCACATTTTCAAAACCTTTGAATTTAGAATTACATTAATTTCCCTTTATAGAAAATCTCACATTCCTTGCCCATCGTTTGGACTCTCTTGGGATAGGGATAAGATCTCAACACTAGACTTTTATTTCGATCTGACTCCGTAGTAGGAGTAAGTGTTTGTTTTGCTCATCCCCATTAAAAGAAATCCCTTAATGGGGCACATCGGCATGGTTTCGGAATTTGACATTCTTACCATATTAAACTCATTTTGAAAATCTTAATTACCCCTTGATAAATATCGTTAGACCTCACTTAGGGATTGAGAAGGAATCTCGAACACTAGATTCGACATGAATCTTTTGATTGTCCAAAATGCACTTCTTCCATTTTTAAGAGTTAACGGTTTCTAAAATCGGGACATCGGGTGTAATGGAAATTCGTATTGACAAACATTCATTCTTGAAACAAAAGATTCACTTAAAGATTTGTCAATTATTTTCTCGGGTAAACCGGTTTCTTTTGAAATCCTCATTAATGGAATGATATCCTCCCCATTATCCATTGAACCATCATAGAAATATCTAGGGGTCTCTTCCCTTAAGGGAATGTCGGGTGTAATAGGAGTATCAATTTCCTTAATTCCAATTGTCCCCAAATATCCAATGAAGTGTTATCATAAATGGAAGTAGGACTTAAAAAATCTTTCACCAATTCATCAAAACGTTTTTGATAGTCCTACACCGTAATACTCATCGGGAATAACGTCTAGCTCTCTTGGGGTTGGGATATGATACTTAACACTAGATTTCCGTGAATCTTTTTGTGTGTTAAGATGCTCATCCCCCATTTTTAGAGAACTAACGGATTCCTCGGGAATTCTTTGCATTTCTCCTAAAGAAATTGTCTTACAAAACACTTTAAATCTTTTAATGATGGATCAATGCGAGATCGCCTCGAGCGAGTAGAAGCTTTAGGAAGAGAATTTTTTCGATTTTAAACACTCTTTCTTTATACGTTCAGACTTCTATCTCCTTCGGCCACGTTTCTTAGCGAATCGCTCTCTTCTCTTCTCTTTGCATTTTAAGCACATTATCACAAAGGCTCTTTAAATGTACCAAGAAATCTGATGAACTTTAATTCTTTGTTTCTTTCAATTGTTTCTTCAAAATCACTGTCTCTTATATTGAAAACATTTCGTGATCCATATGATACCCTCCACTTTCTCACAAAATGGAGAACCGTTTTCGCACACATTTGTAGTACAACAATAGTCCTTCTGATAACCACGACAATCGAACAACCAAACACACGTCAATTATCTTGTAAATCAAATGGGTGTAATTACCTCACTCCATCATGACAATAATATATCCGAAAAGTGTGGAGGTGTGTATAAAGATTTAGGAGAATAATTGTTCGCACTTTGATAAGTAACTACAATTGAAGCAATCTCCAATAACAAGGTTTGAACCACACCTCGCACAAGTCGAACACGGGCAATGCGGGATATTACGATTGTCCTCCGCTTGAAACAAGGATAAAACCCGTATGTTCGACATAATAAAGAATCAAAATATAGAGAAAAGAAATAATGAAATAAAAAGTAAGGATTGAAGAATAAGAATTTATATGGATAAGAAGATAACGAAGAATATTTTTGGATTTTATGATTTTTTTTTTTAATATTTATAATTTTTATTTATTAAAGGCCTAAAATTCTAAAAATGGAAAAATATATCGAGAAAGAACTCAACCAAAAGATCTACTCACGTCACGGTAGCTCTCTAACCAACTAACTCACAAAAAGAGCGGAGAAAAGGGAAAGAGCGATGCTCTTTTAGAATAACCCTTATCCCTTGAGGCGATCCGTAGACCAAGCCTGCCTACTTTCTTTAATGAATAAGCCAATTAGAGGTGAGCCGTACCTAGCGAGTGTCAAAAATGGGAGTGTTTTGATCTTTTGTTGCGATGATATTATGATAATACTCTATTAAGAGTATTATATTATTGTTAATTCTTTTTTTTAAAGGAAAGTTTTTTCTGTTTTCAATTGCTTCTTATTATTTAACTTTAATTTATAGTAAAAAGAAAAGAAAATATATTTTTTAATTTTTATAGTTTTTGAAATTTTTTTTTATATTTTTGTTTATATAACAAGAATGTAACTTTCCCGGTGGAAAGGATCTTCTCGACTTTACTTCAACGAATATCCTCAAAAATCGTTCACGTCTTCCCCGGCAACGGCGCCAAAATTTGGTTGCGTATATAAGCACTAGTCAAATTTATATAGGTATAGTATTAATCCCGTGACAATTCTTTCCAAATTACTTCTCAAACAAGAGAAATAAAAGGTAAAAATCTCACTAAAGAAAACACAATATGTATATTTTTAACCGGGAAGTATTTTCTTCTCGGGTCGTATCCTAAACGAAGTCGTGAATTGAGATTTGGGAATAATTTGGAATTCGAGGTCAAGACCTGGTAAAGGATTTTTGATTTTGAATTACACTACAAAGTTTAATAGCTCAACTAAAAACATAAACTACACGAAAATTTTAATACACGAAAAGGTAAAATGTAGCTAAAACTGAAATTTTAAAATCTAAGGCACTACTTTTAACAAACTTTTACCTAAAAATCACAAATTTAAAAAGAAAATTTTAGGAAAAAGAATTAGAATTTTTTAACTATTTTTGAATTTTTTATGAATTTTTAAAGAAAAATGAATTACTAAAAATAAACTTTTTCTAAAAATTATCACTAAAATTCTACTTTTATTTTTCAAAAATACTAGAATTGAAAAGAAAATTATCTCAAAAAGAATTAAAAAATTTCAACTATTTTTCTATTTTCTATGATTTATTTAAGAAAAAGAAATTACTAAAACCTATTTTAATTCCTAGAAAATACAAATTTAACTGGAAAAATTAAGAAAAATGGTTTTTAACTACTAAAAATGTGCAGAAATGAAATGATATAAAAATGCCAAAATTTTATAAGCCAATTGAATCTTAATTTTGCCAATTAAAACTAAACCCTAATTTTTAAAAACTAAAATTTAAAAAATTAAAAACTATTTTATTATTCCTAAAAAGACAGGGTAGAAAGTGTAAAGAAAGAAAGAAAAGGGTAGGCGGGTAAACTATTGGAAATTTACACTCTAGTTAAAACGGGTAACCTTGAACTATTGCAAAATTACAAAACAAACCCTACGACTTGGCTTATTTTGGCTTATCTAAAAAGTGAAAATAAGCAAAAACTTAAAACTACAAAGTTATTAATGAGCTTATACTCTACAACTTTAACAAAGGCACTATGAACTTTAATCAACTGAATAAGCTAGAAAATAAGCAATTCCAACTATGTTACAGAAACTTAGGTTTTGCTAACTTTTCTAGAATTTGGCTTATTTCTTGCTTAATTCTACATGAAAGTTAAAACTAAAAGAAGCTATAAACACCCTAAGATGTGTACTAAGTATTTCTAAAAAGAAATAAGCTGAAAGTTAACAAGCTTAATGAGAAATTTGTTATTAAAAAGTGGCAAGTTTAAGCTTTGAACTATTTTTTAAGCTAAACCTAATAAGCTAACTAGCTTAAAACTAAATTCTAGAAACCACAATTTTGGAAATAAGCTAACCTAAGAATATTGAATTTACCTAGATAAAAGGATTCTTGAAATAATAACTAGAAATGAAAAAGCTAAAAAATGAGACAAAAAAAATCCATCTGCTGCTATTACTACTTTTGAAAGTACAAATAAGCAGATTTAAAAGCTTGAAAATGAAAGTTAAAAGCTTAATCTAAACTAAAACAAATTGAGAGCTATGGAAATGCTTAAAATCAAATTCTAACTCCTAATTAAAAGAATTAAAATCTAACTAGTAAAGTGATGAGCAACAGCAGTACTAACTGAGTTAGTACTATTGTTTGCTGATGTACTTGGTAAGAAACTATGTGCAGGCTAAATTTCCACTTAAGAACTCATGAACTAACTCATTACATGTATACAAGTGTACATTATCACAATGTGAACTCTAAAATGCCATAAGTCTCTTAAATCTAAAAGCACCTTATACTTAAAACTGCCCTGGTGATAAAACACTATTTTTAAGCTAGAAACTTTGTAATTCTACAAACTAATTCTTGAAACCTATTTAAAACTTGTTAATACCACTTATCACAACTGTCCTATGTGAATTTACCTACTAATATTGACTTTAAAAGTCAAAAACGACTTAATCCAAACACTACTTATTCTAACTGTCACAAATGAACCTTGACTTAAAATCTATTTTAAAACTAGAAATGCTAAAAACCTTTTATCTACTCACACTTAAACTAACCTAGTAAAGCTTTTTTAACTCTAAAATCACTAGCTTATTAACAGGAATAAGCTAGTTTGTCAGCTAGCTAATTCTACTTATATTGACAGAATTAAAAGAAATGAGAGCTTATTGGATTCTAGCTACCAAAGTTTAAATCATTTGCATCTTTAAACTAATCTAAACAATACTAAACAGGATTAAGCATAAGGAAAACAAAGAAATAAGCTACTTGAATTAAGCTATGTATATGCTAAGATGAAATTTAGAAAGTGAAACCTGAATTTTTGTTGTCTCAGACACTAGCCACTCTTGTTGAGTGAGTGGCTTTTATAAAACATGCACCTAATGGCTCTTAGCCTCTAAAACCTGAGCTATAAGCTCAATAAGCTGACTTGAGCTTATTCTTCCTCAATGCTTCTAAATTTGAATCAAACTAAGTTTAAATGGACAACATTGAACTAAAGTAAACAAATACAGTTTATAGAAGGCTTTTAACAAGATTTGAACAACTTTTGAACAAATTAAGCTATATTGAGCTTATTACAAATGTAACAGTAACAATGGAGGAATGAAGGAATTGAATGTACAGTAAAAATAACTGAATTGAAAGTAAATGTAAAGTACAATGAAAGTAAATGAAAGTAAATGGTTCAAATGATCTCTAAAAACAGGAGAAAATGGAACAAGAAAAATGAAGCTACAATATTCCTATTTATAGACTAAATGACTGAGCTGAGCTTGAGGCTTTGACCATCTGTTGACCAATCTTGACCGTTGGTTAATTTGTAACCGTTTTGCCTTTAATCCAAGCCGTCTATTGCTTTGGTGACGTGTTCTGGCCAATTACAAGGCTCCACGTGTACTTTGTCAGCTCTTGGACCAATGGGAGATTGCCAGGTGGACTTTGTGATGTGGCATCTGTTTAATACGAGGATTGGTGGTTGAAATAGAAGGTGGGAGTGATGGAGGAGTGCTATGGTGAGGATGAACAGTGTTGGGGTTTTTGTGGGGAAGAAAACTATGGCGTAAAAGTGGTTGGGGTTTTTGTAGGGATAAGTTTAGCCCGCGTGTGAGTTTGAAAGTTTGGCTTAATGGCATAACTAGCCCTTGCGTTTCATTGTTCCAAAGTTATAGTGTTAAAGTAGTTTGAAAGTTGACAGATCCGGTCCTTGTAGTTTCTATCTCCTTTTTCCCTTTATAAACCAACTTTCCATCTTTAATATCTTTGGTCCTTTGACTTTTTAAACATCCAAATGAAACCTTGAACTTTGAAAACTTGGACTTATTAATCCTTGGCCACTTTGAGTAATGTGTAGCTTTTGCTTTCTTTCCATTGTTGTCAGGCTGATCCGGCTTGAGATTGGGCTTCTATTCTTCACTCTTGTCTTGTCTTTTCCGTTTCTTGTCGGTTTTTGGTCGTTTTTGCTTCCTTTTGTCTTTACATATCAAATCCTGTACAATAGACACAAAAGCACACAAAATTCTATCCTTTTGGCATTATTTGGCTTTTATTTGGCAAAATCCCCGAATATTAATTTCTATACAAATTTAAGCAATTTATCACTTCACATGAATGAAGAGATGGAAATGCGTGATAGTGTTATACTCAAGCGTGCGAGGCAAGCTGATATGAGACGGAACTTGCGTTTAGGTTTAACTGATCTTTCGCAGCCCAAGAATGAGTATATGATAACTGTCCAACCAGTCCCCGTAGATGATGAAAAACCAGAGGAGAAGATGGAAGATTATATGTCTGATAGCATTGCTCAGGTAAAGGCTGAGAAAGAGGAGGCAAAACTCCTGTGTGTGGCACCATTTGTGCCATATTGAAGAAGAAATTGTATAAAATTTTTTGTTGATTACACTAAGACTTGCTTAAATGACGTTATGATACTTTTCCCCACCTACGATGTGATGGTCTCCTCTAGTAATGCTGGAACATGGAGAAACTTACTGCATTACAGAATGAGTTTGATGCTGTGAAGAAGAGAATGGATGATGGTACAAAGAAGGCGCTACGCTCAGAGCAAAAGATAAAGCTTCTTACAAATAGATATAAGATGCGAGCTGCAAAAATCTGGTCACAAGTAGAAGCAACCTTTAAGCATATGGAAACAGCTGAAATAGAATATAAGTGCTTGAAAGCATTAAAAAGACAAGAGCATTTGGCAGCATCAAATCATATTAGTAGCATCCGGTAAGATGTCCAAAAGCAGAAAGAATTAGAGAAAACTCTACAGAATCGCTATGGTGATTTGTTCGTAGAGCAAGAAAGAATCCGCAGTCAGACGGAGAAGTAAACACAAGAAGCGAATAGACAATAAGATATTGCAGAAAAGCAGGTTGAGGAAGCAAATCGGATAATTGATTCCAGTGAAATGACCAACCTGACAGGCCAAGTCAAACTTGGTAACTTATATGATTTCACTTTTGTAGAATGTTTATATTATTGTGTACGAATTATTGATTTCTATCTTATTTTGTTTTGTGCCTCATGAATCTGCTCGCTTTGTCTGCTGTCTGCTTGTTTTTGCACGAGTCTGCACTCTATGACGCTCCGCTATGTGTTGTTTTTCGATTTTTTTGGTTTTCCAGTGACTTTGGTCCGTCTGTCTGAGACTTGACTGATGTCGTCTTGTTACACTTCAGATTGCATCGGATTAAAACTTCATTTAGCACCGAGTCTGCACTCTAGGATGCTCCGCTCTGTGTTTGTTTTTCGATTGTTTTTGTTATTTTATGTTTGACAAACTCCCAATGTTCACCGCTGCGGCATTGTGAGTTTGAGGGGAGATGTTAGCTAATAAGGCCTATAGGCCGGCTCACTTGTTAGGTTTTATTAGTTTTTTAGGATTAGGTTAGTTTTAGTCCCTTCTTATTTATTATCCTGTAATTGTCATTGTTCATTTTTCATTTTTGATTTCTACACATATGTGTCAATTTTTTCGCTTGTTTGATTGATTTAAGAAAATTATATATCAACTTGGTTTCGAAAGGAGTGTTTAGGATAACTCCTAATTTTGTTGAAAATGTATTTCCTTAATTTATTAATTCATATAAGTAGAAGGTGAGTTAAAATGTTATTATGGTATATGATTACTTATTGCACCTTAATTAGTATTATATACTCTTTGCATCTTATATGTGAGCTTGTTGTTTTCATTAGCGTTTAGGATGCCATGTTACTTATGTGTTAGCTTTCTGATTTCATGAATATGCATATTACGGCTTATGCTAGGTTTCGTGCACTTCATATAGGCATATTTATCCTTCTTTGCATATGCTATATCAACAAGATGCAAAATCTCATTATCTTAGGAATTAAGTAAGTTAGTTAAGTGTTTTGAAAAATATTGTCATAAAATTTATGTACATCAAAGTAGGATTGGCAACTTGAATGTTTCATCTGAAATAACTTAAGTGAAGATGAAGTGTAATGATGTCTTGTTGTAGTTTTAAAAATATTTTTAAAAGCAGGTCAAAGTAATAAGTTATTATTTTGGTTAAAACGGGTCAAAACTAGTGTTTGGCAAAACCTATAAAGAACGGTGTCGCGGTTCATTTAGACCAAGTGTGTCTTTGATATTTAAGTATATATTTTAAGAATAAATTCTGGAAGTTTTTATGTTACGTCAAGTTATAGAAGTCGAGTTTCGGTCATTTTAGTCATGTATAAGATTGAAACAAGTTTTGTAGAAATGGGTCTGATAAGTGTAGAATACACATATCCGTTTGTACTAAAATAACCCATTTAAACCAAACGGACCAAAAATGACAAAAATATGCTTGTATTTTGTTTTGTGTGAGCAGGTACGGATAAATCAAAAATGACAAGAAAACAGTCAAAAACAAAGCAAGCACGGACACGATGAATCAGTAGAATGTACAAAGCGAAGCCAGAATGTAACAACCGTATTTTTTTATCAAAGTACGACGCAATTAAATTTCATTATTTTTTATTCTTCATCTCGTCCTCGGTTCGCTTTTAAATTTTAATAGTTAAGTTAAATCGCGTAAGCTAAAAATCAATAATTAACGTAAACGGACACCAAACGAATTAAAGCTTTCATCAAGCAAGCAATATATTATTTTACGAAAATAATAATAAACTTTTTATATTTTATTTTATTGGATGCGTAAAACATTTACGGTTCGCAATAAAATACGTTTAGGCATACTCGGAACCACAAAAATAATTCTACGCTTCAACAAATACCCACATTTATACCCAATACATAAAGTTTACTCAAATATATCATGTACATCTCTTATATGCCGAATTCTTGGCAAATGATACAAGATATAAGAAAAATTTCCAACTTTGGTCAAATGTACATCTTATGCATTAAATCACACCATACCTTGTTTCCTTGACCAAGATAGTCTTCCTTAAGACCATGAAGTTGTCTTGGACCACTATTGCAATCTTTTTGACCAAGGACTTACTATATATGCATACATATTAGGGATAGGAACTTATACATGCAAGACTTAGCTAAAATCAAACAAAAAACTCCTCCCTTGTGCTCATTGCATGCCACGGCTCAAACCATCCCCTATAAACAATCCATACAAAATTTTTCACAACCTACACACATCTATACACATCCATTCTAAGATATCCTAAGGTGTTTCCAAGCATTGGATTACCTTTTTCAAGTATTAATCAAGAAAAGTGAAACTAGGGTTTTTAAAATGGAAAGCTAGGGTTTTATATCAAACAATGGATTAGATACTTTGGTTACATCAAACTACATCAAAATAAGGTTATCTAAAAACCTTCATGTCTTTACTTTCATCATTTTTATATGTTATACATGTTAATATAACTATATCAACCACATATGATTTTTAATATGAAAAACAGAATTATCACTTCTTGTTTATGAATTACACACATATTTCTTATACATATTGATATATAAACATGAAAAAAGATTAATAAATATGTCTGACATGTTGTTTAAGTATAAACATGATTTTGTATAAATTAGGGTTTATTAAAGTTAATATTACAAACTCTTAATAAATGACACAACTTGGATAATAAAAGGGTGATTTGATTTCGACTTCATACAGTAGGTTAGACATTATATAAAAATAATACGCCTCATGACGATTCCAAAATGATAAGAAACTCGAAAAACCGATTTATAACGAAAAAGATACGTTAGTTACGAGTTTTACATCGATAAAATACTTTATAAAACATTTTTATAAAATTTACTATTCATTACTGAAAGTGATAATTTTAAAACATCGAAAAAAAAAAATATTATATAACTTTAATTACGAGATCGTAACTCGAATAGAATCGTTAAAAACGGAGCTATAACGAATAAAAAACGACGTTTACAGTTACGATAACAACAACTAAAAATAAGTATATATCTTTTATGAACAGTAAAAAATGCACTATTCATCAGAAAAACTAAAATTTAAAAATGTTATATTTGAATAACTCGACTTAATACTAAAATGGTGGACATAAGAAACGAAAGAAACGGGCCTTAAAACGAAAAGTTACGCATTATTTTTCTAACTTGTGCACTTTTCCTTAGTTGAATATGTGGTTCTTTTTAAATAAATTTTTGGCGAAACATTTTAGAATCATTTATATAATAATTTATACATGTCTTAAACTTTTATAAAATATTATTTTTCCAAAGACAATTGAATTATATATTCGATTAACGAGTCCAAAAACACGAATAATATTTAGCAAAGTGAATTAAATATTTCGCAAACACGAGTATACTGTGATGTACTTATATAGAAATCATACGTTGTATTAGTTATCAAAGTACTATATTACTAGGGAGTTTCATAATGATGAGGCCTCTTCGGGGTGGCGTATCGACGAGTTGTTGGATTTACGATTTAAAGTATCCTAGCTCCTCATACGTTCACTACACGACCTCTTAATTATGATAGCCCGAACGATAGTATGATGAGCTATACGACCTATAAATAATCAAAGTGTTTAGTACTTATACGACCTATATTGGATTAGGTTGCCTTCGGATCCTTTCCGGTGACACATTTATCTATTGTGAATACTTGTTGATCTTCCATTCAACTCAAGGTGAGTTTCATACCCCTTATTTACTGTTTTAAACTGTTGTTGGGGGAGATACATGCTCGTTACAACTTGTATAGTTTTACTACAGATACAATTACCTTTCAATACTTTGTGAGTTCATAGTCTCGCATTTCAATCTTTTCAATGTTTTATAAACCCGCGAGGGGAATACATGCTCGTTTACAAACTTGTATATTTTACTACAATACAATTACCTTTCAATACTTTGTGAGTTCATAGCCCCCTTTTTCTACAATTGTTTTACAAAATCTACGGGGTGAATTACATTGCTTGTTTTACTATTGGACACAAGTGTTTTTCAAAGTGTATGCTATCCAGATTACTGCCTGATTATTAATGCCTAAGTTACCTTATTGCCGTGAAGTCCCTATTATCATGAACCGTTAATTGCTATTATAGTGAGCGCTGGTGTTATGGATAGATCTATCGGGACTAACAATCCCCACCCTTACTTGGGTCACTAGTTTGATCGGGTGCATTTAACATTGAGAGATGTTAGGGTGTTGGCAAGCATCCTATTTTCTGATTGGGGCACAAATCTAGTTAAGGCTTCGGTGTCATGAGCTTAGTGCAATAATAAATACTTAGACTTGATGAATGTGTTTCTCTTGTCTACATTACTTGTTTTGGACTTCGGAATATGTACTTAGTCCACCATTACTTCGATCTTGTGGTCCACTTTTAAATACTTCTTGATTTACTGAATCACTACTTGGATTTCGGATGGATTTCGGAAATAACACTTTTAAATGTTGTAACGCTACTTTTCTTCTGAAATATTTCTTAAATTATTTCAATACCGCTTTTTACTTAAACCTATGAATTCACCAACATTATTGTTGACGTTTTAGCATGTATTTTCAGGTTACTATTTTGCTAGTGGAGCATTGGGAGCATTCGAGTCGCGCGGATATATTTTTGAAGGCTTAATAACTTGTCTACCATTCGACAAACGTTTTAAAAATGTTTCTAATACATTACTAATGGGACCTAATGAAACTCTGATTTTAATATAACGAATGTGAAATTTATTTAAACGTCTCTTTTGAGGTCGTTTTCCGTGACTTGTGTTTTGTGCCCTGAAGTAGCACCCTAATGTTACCATTCCGCTGCGTTGACCTGATTTTCGAGGGTGTTACACAGAAAAGTCAAGCCTCAGTCAAAGTCAGCCAAGAAAAGTCAAAGTCAGTCAAAGATGGTCAAACTAAGTCAAACACAAAAAGACAAATCCTCAAAATATTTCACTTTGGACCCTCAACTCTCACAAAAGTCCAAAAATGTCCCCTCCCCCCTTATTGGGCCCAAGAAAGCTTAATGGGCCTCTATAAACCTAGGAAACCCTATCCGGATCCCAAAAACCCAATTCATAAGCCCATTACTAGCCCACTTTCCTTTTAAATAAACCACAAGGGCTAAACTTGCAATTTTCGAAAGTTATTTATAACTAGAAAAGAGAAAGGAAAGAGAGGGGCTAGAAGTGCAATTTCCTCAAACTATAACAGTTTTAACTGTCGAAGAAAGGGCGCGAAACCCATTTACTATTCACCCGTCGTCCCATCTTTACCCAACAGTCAAAATCAAAGGGCTTTCCCCAATTAAGGGACGAATAAGACAATTCAAGTGTAGTACAATGAAATGGCGAGGTCATATCAGTCAAATCAAGGGTTACTTAAGCTCTCACTCAAGCTCTTGACACGTCATCAATGGAAGAAGCACAAGTATATATGGGTTTTTGTACTAAATCACTCAGTAAAGAAGCACAAGTGAGCCTCAAACGGATTGCCACGTTGGCAATCCGTGTGAGGTCACTTATTGATCCAACGGCTAAAATCTTGATCCATATGATCTATGACAAAGATGGTGAAGAATGAAGGATGAAGAGCAAGGCAAGGCATCCCTAAAGCTCTTTCACCACCTATAAATAGCTCAACCCCTCTCACACATGACTATCTAGTTTTTTCTTACAAGTAGCCCTTATTTCGTTGTAGCTTAAAATTTTAAATTCCTACTTAATGTTGTTTTAATCTTGTAATTCTCTTTTAAAAGTATTTTAAGCATGTATTTTTTATTAATGAAATTTAGTTTGTTCTAATCTCTCCAAGTTTCTTTTCCAATAAGCTCTCTAGATTAGCCAAATTCTCTCAATAAGCTCTAATAAGCCTCTTTTACAGTTCTATAAGCAGAAATAGAGCTTAATCATATCAGGAAATAATACTTTCTACACCTAAAACAATCTAACTTACATTTAACCATGGAATAGATTTGGAATTAAGCTTATGGAATGGGGATCTAAAAGTTGGAAGGATCCCCAAGGACTTGAACCTAGCTTATTAATAAAGCTAGGGAGCTGTGATCTGCTCTTAATTGAGACTTTTGTTTAGTCTAAAGTCAAGTAAGTTTTCTCTTTTCCTTTTTCTCTAATTTCAATTTAAACTGCTTAGTTATAGCTTATATGCTTATTATTGCTTATTTGCTTATTCTCTTTGCTTATTAGAACTTATTTGTGCTTAGTTTAGCTTAATAATCTTAGATGTTCATCTGTTTTTGCTTTTGATAGTTTAGATTTTTGTTTTTCATAAATTTGTCATAAAACTCATAAAAAGCCAAAAATATTAGAATAGATTATTAGATCTTGCAATATAGCTCAATTCAGTAGTGTAATTTTGCTTAAATAGTTGTTAAAGCTCCCAATTACTGGTTTTCATAAACTTGTTTGTAGGTTTCAAATTTGTTGTTAAACAAATCTGTCAAGTGGTAAAGGGGTGTTTGCATAAGCTAAATAACTAATCAAAATTCAAAGATTTTGTGGAAACCTTATTAGGACAGCTTTGAATAGTAAAGAAAACATAGGAAATTAAGTACTCATAAGTTTAGTTTTAGAATTAAGAGAATTAGAGCTTATAGTTAAGGTGCCAGCACCAGGGAATTTTTCTTGGAATTTCACTTTGTGCAAACTTTTGATCTAAGCCTCCAAGGCTAATCGTGCTTGCATTATACTTGACACTACTATTGAGTGTTTCTAAGTGCAAGGATTTCCCTTAGGAAACCTGCACTCTTGGTTTGCACTTGTGCAAAGTGCACCAGTACTAACAAGAAGTTAGTACTGTCACTTTTAGCTTAGTTCTTAGTTAAGTAAAAGTAGGATTTAGGCTCTTAAATTCAAGTAGGAGTTAGATTAGCTATAGCTTATTATAGATTAAGTCTTAAATTGCATTTTCTAGCTTATTTACCTAGTTTAATTTAGCTGTCAAATTCACAAAAAATCCATAAAAGCCAAAACAGTTAGCAATAGAAATTTAGCTTTTAAATTTTTGATTCTAGCTTGAAGTATTATTTTAGATTGTTTAAATTAGATGCTTATAAGTTGTTTGTTTAAGTTTACAAATGCTCTTTGCTGCTGTTGCTTTTTAGCATTTAGCTTATTTGGTTTAGGCCTTATTTCTAGATTTCTGAGTTTGCTTGTTTCCTCCTCATTTTCAGTAGCTTAAAAGTACTTTAAGCTCTATTTTCTTTTCATTTTTAGGTTAAGCACATCATAAGCTTTTTAGAACACTTTTCCTTTTTAGATTTGAGCTTAATTTGAGTTGTTTATAGCTGTTTAAGTAAGAATAAGCCCAAAACACCACTTACTGTGACAACAGCTTTAATAAGCTATTTTTTAGAGCTTATTACTTAGTTTTAGCTTAAGTCCCGTTTATTAAAATAGCTTATTTTAGTATCCTTTTTAATTTCTAGTATTTAGTTTTTCATAAAAGTAAAATAAAAATAGCAAAAAGGGGTTGCCCACACTCGAACCCACGACCTCCCACACACAACACTCATGCCTTAACCAGTTTGCTACATTAGCTCATCCATTCATATAACACAGACAATTTACTACTAGTACACATTTTTCATTTCCCTTTTTCTAATAAAAGCCGTATCATAAAAAGCTCAATTAAGGGCTTATTCATTAGCATTTGGTTTTCTTATTTTTCTTGTGTTCCTGCTAGGTCCTAATATTTTCCCTGAATTTTTTTAATTTTCCAGCTTTTACTTTATTTTTAATCAATTTCGAATGTTTAAAATCATATAACATCAATAAAAAAATAAGAAAAAAGTTTCAGAATAATACAAAAAAAAATAGTTTTTAGTTTAATAAAAATAGCTTTAGGTTTACATCTAGTAAAATCATTTTAAACTTTGTAAAATCTAAAATTCATTTTTGAGCTATTATTATTAAATTGTTAAAAATATAATTTTTATAACAAAAATAGTTAAAAATGTTAGTTTTTTCTTTGCTTTATAATATTTTAGACTTTTCTAAGCATAAAAATCCCCATTATTTCAATTTTATGTACTTAATTTGCTATTTTAAGATTTAGATAGATTAAATTAGTCTTATAATTCATAATAAATTCAAAATTATAAAAAAATGTTTTGTCTTTTTCCAAAAATTTTTCTTTTGGTGTCCTATCTTAGGATTAGAATTTTAGTTTACATTTTTATGGGTTAAATTAAGTTTAATTGCTTAATTGTCACGTTTATTTGTTTTCCCGTATTAGTTTATTTTTAATTGCTTTTAATTGTCCATTTTAATTGTTGATTTAATAATTATCAAATCATCCATTTTGCTTATTCAAATCATAATCCAAGCTTAAACAAGGTTTCAATTTCACTAGTCGTTGGGGAAACGACCCGGGTGATCATATTTACCCGGTTTAATATACGTATTATATATTATATTATATATATTTTTGAGAGTGAATTTTCCTAATATGGAATTTTCTTAATTGCACTTTTGAAGTATTATATTTAAATATATATTTAAGGTTATAAAAACTTCCACACCAGTTTTTGGGCGCCGCTGCAGAGGGACTAGTGTTTATGATTTCCTACGTTTTTGTGTTTGTTATTGTTGAAGATCCTTTCACCCCTGAAAGTTTCATTCTTGTTTTAAAATTCCAAAAATCAAAAAATCTTAAAATAAAAAAGTAAAAAAATATTTTCCTTTTCTTTTTAATATAAGTAAAAGATAAAAAAAAATAGAAAAAAATCAAAAAAATATAAAAAATCTTTCTTTTTAATTAAAGAAATAAAAGTCACCAATTGGTAAAAATACCAAATAAAACTTTCTCACGGAGTGTTATCATAATTAATACCGGTGAACTTTGTTGGTTCCCAATCGAACAAAAGATTTAACACTTACTCATTTGTGTCACTCCTACGAAGTACGGCTCACCTTGAAAACAATTTCAGATGCTACCGTGAAGTAGTTGATTATTTGGTTTAAGTTTTCTTTCGAGTAACCGTTAATTTCATTGTAAAAAAAAAAAATTAGTGTAAAGCTTTGCTTTTGATTTTTAGTTTTTTCTTTTTATGCGCACTCGTTCGCAATCTCGAAGACGTCGTCAACAACAAACTCTTCCGGTTGTTGAAAATTTTGAACCAATTATCAATCAAAACGTTGTTGCAATGGCCGACAATCGTACGATGACCCAAATGTTACAAGCACCCATCGAGGTACGAAGATGCTCTAAGTTTGTTCACCAATTAATGCTAACAATTCGAGCTTAAACCACCTTTTAACACTCTTGTGCAAAGTACGAAGTTTACGGTAGACAAGACACCTCACAATCACCTTCGATAATAACAAGGTCACTTCAACGTTAGACATCCCGAATGTTGTCCGAACACTTCGGTAAATCTTTTTGCTTTTTCCTTTTTCTCCTAGACGGATGAAGCCCCGAGATTGGTTAGACAAGGAACCTCCAAGATCAATTCTCACATGGGACGACCTTGTTTCAAAATTCATAAACCAATTCTTTCCACCATCGAAAACAACTTATCTCCGAAACAAAATCACCAATTTTTTCCAAGAACCAAACGAAACCTTCAATGAAGCATGGGAACGGTTTAAAGGACTCCTTCGTCAATGTCCTCACCATGGCTTCTCTGAACTACACCAACACGATACTTTACAAATCTTTGAAATTCAAACGATCAAGATACTTAGATCCACCGCGAGTGGCAATTTTTAGACAAAATGCTCAAGAAGGTTTAGCGATTATTGAAATCGCAAGTCAAAAAGTTCGTTACTCAAGGAGTCGAGCTAGTGATTCAAAAGTGAGTACGGAGCTCCTTTCAATTTCTTCACTTCTAATAATTCTTTCGATATGTCAACAAAATAGCCGCTTCTCTTGAGGATAAATGACTATTAAAAGTGAAACAAATGATGAATTGAAATGAAAGCTTTAGTTGTTTACTACTCCGCATCCGTCACAGCGGTTGAGGAAGTTATGTAGTCACGTGTGGATTCAAATCTCAATTTAAACCAGTTGTCCCGTTAACTCGAGTGGAAACGATTTCCGTTTTTCATGACAACATCCACAATTTCAACAAACCGCAACCGTTGGAAATTTTCCTCAAGAAACAACCTTCCAATTTTGGCAAGTCAAATGAAACCACCAGGTTTTAATCAACCGAATGTTCAAAACAACCAAAACCGTTATCAAGGGAACAATTTCAATTCAAATCAAAACCGTGGAAACAATTTTAACCAAAACAATCAAGGTCAAGTTTTTCAACCACCAACTAATCAACCACCGGTTTACCAAGTTCCACCATTTCAGGCTCCTACGCCCCAAAACCAAGGTGTTTCGAAAACGGATTTTGAAAACTACGTCAAGGCAAACGATGCGGTGTTGAAGAATGTTCAAAATTCTGGTCAAATTTTGCAAAATCAGAATGTGCTAATGTCCTCGATTTGAGACAAGTCTTTGTAATAATTTCAAAAATTCAGCTTCTACCTCAAATCCAGGAACTCTTCCAAGTCAAACCGTAACTAACCCTCATCAGCAAATTAATGCTAACACCAAAGGACTGTAAGACTTGGAAGAAACTCGACTCTATTGGAACCTACACCGTGTTTATTTTCATTCCCCAAAAAGAACCCGAACAAAACCCGGAGACGTCAACGGAAAAAGTGCAAAATCTAAATTTGGAAAATACCGCACATGTCCCATCTCCGGGGGAAGAAGATTCAATTTTCATTGACATTCCAAAACAAAAAGCAAAGAAAACCGTTAATCTTGATCCTAATCCTAATTCGTATCAATCTAAACTTCCATACCCCGAGAGGATGAAAGTGAGAGAGAACGATAAACGAAGTGCTCAACATAGCCGGTTTTTGAAGATGTTCAAGCAACTCCGTTTAGAGATTGGATTGAAAGATGCTCTTGTCGAAATGCCAAAGTTCAACAAATGGTTAAGCTCATTGCTAAGGAACAAAGAGAAACTCGAGGAGATCGCCATCACAACTGTGAATGCTGAATGTTCCGCTATTATTATGAACAAAGTCCCTGAGAAGCTCGAAGATCCAGGAAAATTTCTTATCCCATGTGCTTTACAAGAACTCAATAGGACTAGTGCTTTAGCCGATTCTGGAGCTAGCATTAACCTTTTACCTCATTCTATCTACAAGAAACTTGAGCTTGAAGCTTTGACTCCTACTCGAATGACACTCGAGCTTGCCAATCGTTCGATTACTCACCCGATGGGCATAGCCGAGGATGTTGGTAGTTAGAGTCGATGGTTTTTTCACTTTTCTTGCTATTTTGTGGTGGTATTTTGAGCCTAGATCCGATAGTGCCAATTATTTTAGAATACCATTCCTTCGAACCGCACAAGCTCTAATAGATTTATACGAGAAAAAATTGACTTTAAAGAGTAGGAAAGAAGAACTTGTTTTACTATGCCGATAAATCTGAGAAAAACAAGAAAAAATTTTGTTCACGCCATTCTATCATCGATTTTTTTCAAAAGACGATCCGTTTAGTGGCAGTACCACTAATACTCTTCCTCCTAGTTCTTCTCCGGTGAAGACTAGTGATAATTTAGAGAAGTTCGCCGATGAACTTGCTCCTCTTGATTCGTTACCACCGGGTAATGATGATTCGACTCTTAAGAAGGATTTTCATGAAGTAAATTTTCAAGTTTACTCAAATCCTCTTTTCGAATTCGATGATAATTTCAAATCTAGCAACGTGAATCCTCTCTTTGAAGAGAACGATAAGGATGCCGAGATTAAGTCTTCTTCTTCCTTTACACTTACTTCACCGGAAGAAAGTGAATTTGAAGCTTATCTTGAAAGAGATTCGATTCCACCGGGAATTGATCTTATCCTCCCTCCCACCCTTGAAGTTTCAAGTAGCAATCCTACTTCCCCTACTCTCACCGGAGAGAAGGTTTGTTCATGGAAGACGCCGATGTTTTTCTCGTTGGTCCGATTTATGTGGAAAATGATGACTCGAATTACGATAAGGAAAAAGATAATTTGTCTCTTGGCAACTTACTTACATCAAAAACCAAATCTTCTTTCTCGTCCTCAAGAAGTTGAAGAAATCAAAGAAAACGATGATGAAGTTTCAAGTGAGATTCCAATCCATACCATTGTCATGCCAATTAGAATCACTTTTGATCATCCGATTGATTTTAATGATCATTTTTCCAAACCAAAGGAATTTCAAAAGGACTTAACCGTTTTATTTGATTCCTCCGAATCAAGTATTTTACCACCTCCTTTGTTCGATTCCGACTCGCCTTTCACTGCGGAGTTGTCGGCTAGTGTTACCTTGGATTCTCTCGGAAACGAGGACAAAGTATTCAAACCGGGTATACTAGTTTATCATGCCATTCATGATAAAAATCTTGTTACATTGGAGGAGAATTTAAAAGAGAACATTTCCTCCGGGACTCTTTTAGTTTTCAAAGAACCATCATTTCTTCTACCTCCGCCAGAACCACCAGATGAATGTTTGAATTTTGAGCCAATTTTGGTTATGAAGAATGTTGTGCTTAAAGAAGATTTCTACCAAAACAAGAAGACGTTACCTCTAAATATTGAAGATGTCAATTCTTTCACATTTGTCATGTGGACTTTTCTTCCATACTTCACTTACACCGAGGAATCACCTTTGATTTTCTCCTTTAGGAGTGAGAATTTCATTTTTGACCCCGGCATCGTCACGTTTCATAAACCAGTGGTATGTTCAATGAAAGTTTTCTATTTGCTCTCCCTAAGGACAAATTAATTCAGGGATCGAGTCGAGCTTGCGACTCGGTGACCAAAAACAAGCCGCTTCGTGGGAGTTCACCCCATGCTTATCCTTTCTATTTTCTCTCTATTTTCTATTATCTAATGTGTTGTGTTGAGAGAGGCTTGTACTCTTTCCGATTTCTCGATGTTTGTTGCTTGTTTGTTGTGATTTTTGTAGGATCAACCCAACAATTTCTGAAGCCTCTCGTGTCCGGTTGATTTATCCCGTTCTACTCGAGCTTCTCATCCTTTGTGTGAAATTAGTTTGGGGAGATCCGATATCCTTTCATCTTATCGATTAACGTTTATCTTTGCATAATTCATAAACGGCTTTAAATTTTTAAAAATTTTAAGTTCTTAATTGTCATATATATAAAAAATAATAAAAATAATAATAAGACAAAAATGTAGGTTTTCCGTTGGTAAGAATAAAAAGTAATTTTTGACCTGATCGAACGTGTTGAGTTCTAGCTTTCTCCCTTAACAATTAATGATGATAGTTTGTGCTAGT